>QGSO01000270.1:638857-661227 GCA_011037825.1 Carya cathayensis | reverse complement strand
GTAAAGGTTTTGTGAATATATCTGCTAACTGATCGTGTGTGTTTGTGAACTCTAGTACTATATCGCCTTTCTGCACATGATCTCGAAGAAAATGATATCTTATTTCAATATGTTTAGTTCTAGAATGTTGTATTGGGTTATTTGAAAGATTTATAGCACTTGTATTATCACATTTGATTGGAATGTGATTATACATGAGTTTAAAATCTTCAAGTTGTTGCTTCATGTAAAGAACTTGAGCACAACAACTACCCACAACAACATATTCTGCCTCAGCAGTAGATAGTGCAACAGAATTTTGTTTTTTACTAAACCAGGAAACTAGTGCATGCCCTAAGAAATGACATGCTCCACTAGTGCTTTTTCGATCTATTTTACAACCAGCATAATCTGCATCTGTGTAACTGATTAAATCGAAAGATGTGTGTTTAGGGTACCATAACCCTAGGTTAATTGTACCACTAAAATATCTAAGAATGCGCTTAATTGCAATTAAATGAGATTCTTTTGGAGATGATTGAAAGCGTGCACATAAGCACACACTAAACATAATATCTAGTCTACTGGCTGTCAAATATAATAAGCTACCAATCATACCTCGATATACCTTCAAGTCAACTGACTTACCGGATTCATCTTTATCAAGTTTAGTGGATGGGCTCATTGGTGTTCCAGTTTCCTTCGCGCCTTCCATTCCAAACTTATTCAGCAATTCCTTAATATATTTTGATTGATTGATGAATGTCCCACTTTTTACTTGCTTAATTTGCAATCGAGAAAGAATGTAAGCTCTCACATCATGCTCATTTCAAATTCTTCCTGCATAGTCTTAGCAAAAACTTGGCACATATTTTCATTAATAGCACCGAATATTATATCATCAACATAAATCTGAATCAAGAGAATATCATCATTTTCGTATTTAATGAAAAGAGGTGTATCAATTTTTCCTCTTGAAAAACCTTTTTCAATCAAAAAACCACTGAGTCTCTCATACCAAGCTCTAGGAGCTTGTTTGAGTCCATATAGTGCTTTTGTGAGTTTGAAAACATGATTTGGAGAAATATGATTTTCAAAACCTGGAGGTTGCTCAACATATACCTCTTCATTTATAAAATCGTTTAAGAAAACACTTTTAACATCCATTTGAAAAAGTTTGAAATCTTTATAACAAGCATATGCAAGTAGCATTCAAATAGCTTCTAATCTTGCGACTGGTGCATATGTCTCATCATAATCAATTTCTTCTTCTTGATTAAAACCTTGGGCGACAAGTCGAGCTTTATTTCTAGTAATGACTCCGGACTCATCTTTCTTGTTTCTAAAAACCCATTTTGTTCCAATAATAGTATGATTTTTGGGTTTAGGAACAAGTGTTCAAACATCATTTCTTTCAAATTGATTAAGCTCTTCTTGCATAGGTATAATCCAAGATTCATCAAGAAGTGCTTCATCAATATTTTTAAGTTCAATTTGAGATAGAAAAGCAGTATGATTGCAAATATTTCTAAGAGATGATCGAGTACTTACACCTTATGAAGGTTCTCCCAGAATTTGTTCCACTGGATGATCTTTCACAAATTTTCACTGTTTGGTTACATCTTGTATTAAATTTTAATGATCTTTCCTGATGTCTCCATGTTGGACTTCCTCTATTGTGTTCTCTTTTTTGAGATTGAGACTTTCTGTATTATTTATACCTCTTGTTTCTTCATCAATGGATTTCTTAGAGGGTAGAGAATTAGATTCATCAAATACTACATGCATAGATTCTTGTACAGTCAAAGTCTTTTTATTGAATACTCTATAAGCTTTACTATTAGTAGAATACTCGAGAAAAATACCTTCATCAGATTTTGCATCAAATTTGCCTAAATTATCCCTGTCATTCAAAATAAAACATTTGCATCCAAATATATGAAAGTAACCAATGTTGGGCTTTTTCTCATTCCAAAGCTTATAGGGGGTTTTATCTAATTTAGACCTTAGAATAACTCTATTTATAACATAACATGCAGTACTTACCTCTTCGGCCCAAAAAAAAAACTAGACAAGTTGTTGTCATTAAGTATTGTTCTTGCCATCTCTTGAAGATATCTATTTTTCCTCTCTACTACTCCATTTTGTTGAGGAGTTCGAGGAGTAGAAAAATTATGCACAAAACCATTTTTATCACAAAAAGTTTCAATATTTTTATTAACAAACTCTTTTCCCCTGTCATTTCGGATACTTGAAATAGTATAACTCTTTTCATTTTGAATTCTCTTACATAATTTGGTGAAGGCATTATGTGCTTCATCTTTATGAGTAAGAAAGATGACCCAAGTATATCTAGAGAAATCATCAACAATAACAAAAGCATAATATTTTCCTCCTAGACTTGCAACTCTATTTGGTCCAAAAAGATCCATGTGTATCAGTTGCAGTGGTCTAGTAGTGGAAATATATTTCTTGGTTTTAAAAGAAGTTTTTGTTTGTTTACCAAGTTGGCATGCATCACAAATTTTGTCTTTAAGAAAATTTGCTTTTGGTAAACCTCTTACAAGATCATTTTTTGAAAGTTTAGAAATAAGTTCCATATTGGCATGGCCTAGTCTTTTATGTCATAGCCAACTAGTTTCATTTTGAGCTGAAAAACAAATAGCACCTTGTGAAGTAATTTCTTCAAAATCGATTGTATAAACATTGTTGGTTCTAAAAACAGTAAAACAAATATTACAATCATGATCATTCAAAATAATGCACTTATCCATTTTGAAAGTAACTGTAAATCTTTTATCACATAATTGACTTATACTCAAAAGATTATGTTTTAGACCTTCAACAAGTAGAACATCTTCAATTATGAGAGAAGATTTATTACCAATTTTACCTATTCTCATGATCTTCCCTTTCGAGTTGTCTCCAAATGTCACGTGTCCTTTAGATCTAAGATCAAATAACTTAGTATTGTCTCCCGTCATGTGTCTTGAACATCCACTATCTAAAAACCATTTGTTTTTGCTTGTAGAGGACTTCATGCATACCTATAAAAACAATTAAAATGATTTTTCTTGGTACCCAAGTTCTTTGGGTCCTTTATTTATTAGTATTAGAAGAAACAAGATTTTTAGGTACCCATATGGACCTAACAGTCATTGTATACTTTCTTCTAATATGACAAGCATGATAATTATGACAATTTCTATTACAAAAATTGTAAATAACATGCGACATATATGAAGATCTTGAGTGATTATAATAGTATCCTTTTTTGACAAACTTATTATGAAAAGAATTTTGAATATTGGACTTTGATGTAGAAGGATTATCAAAGAAGTTTTTATAAGGTTTGTATTTTTGTTTTGGCATATATCCCAACCTGCCTTGTCAAAAACACATCTTTGACTACCAAGAAGTTTTTCAAAATTTCTTTTTCCATTCGTAAAGTTTTCAACAATATTTTCTAAATCAGTTTTCTTCTTCTTCAACTCAAGATTTTCATCTTTCAAAACAATACTTTTTTTCTTAAAATATCAATTTCGTTTGTTAAAGAAGAATTTTTCTTTTTCAAAGCAGTATATTTGATACCCAATTTTTCAAATTCCTCATATACCTCTTCTAAAACATTTTGCAATTCTTCATATGAAGGATTTTCAATATTATCAAAATTTGTTACCTCAATGTCATCTTTAGCCATAAGACAAAGATTTGCTGATTCTTCATTGCTTGCTTCATCATCTGAACTACTTGAATCATCATCCCATGTAGCTTTCATTGCTTTCTTGCCTTTGTTTCGATCTTTCTTTAGCAGGGGACAATCTAGCTTGATATGACCAGGCTTATTGCATTTATAACAAATTAAAGTGTCATTTTTACCTATGTCTTTCTTGGAAAACTTTTTGAAGGATTTCCTCGGAGGAGTTTTATTTTTCTTTAAGAATCTCTGAATTCTTCTTGTTATCATCGCAACTTCTTCATCTTTATCGTCATTTTCCTCATCTTCATCACTTTCACTTTCATGAGGAACAGCTTTAAGCGCCAAGCTCTTCTTTGGCTTTCCTTCTTCTTCTCCTCTTTTCAATGTGTACTCATGGGTGATAAGTGACCCGATGAGTTCATTCATTTCGAGCTTTTTGAGGTCTCTAGCTTCAATAATTGCTGTCACTTTTGATTCCCAACGTTTTGGTAGAGAGTTGAAAATTTTTCTTACCATCTCCACTTTGGAATAAATTTTGCCAAGAGCTGTCAAGCTGTTTATGATGTTAGTAAAACGAGTGTGCATACTAGAAATAGATTCATCATCATTCATCTTAAACATTTCATATTCATGAGTAAGAATATAAATTTTTTATTCCTTAACTTGAGAAGTTCCTTCATAAGTAACTTCCAAGTTATCCCAAATTTCCTTTGCCGTAGCGCAAATAATTACTCTATTAAACTCATTACCATTGAGAGCATTATATAATAAATTCATAGCAGTTTAATTCAAAGTATAAAGTCTATCATCTTCACGATCAAACTCTTCTTCTTCCTTTTTGACCTTTACTCCATCAACCACTTTTGTTGGAATATAAGGTCCATTTACAATGCATTTCCAGATTTCTCGACCTTGAGCCTGAAGGAATATTCTCATTCTAATTTTCCAGAATTAGTAATTGTCTCCACAAAAGAGTGGAGGTCTACTGCTAGATTGACCTTCACCAAATGAAGCTGCAATGTTAGCCATAAGATCTTAACTCAAAATATAGTTAATATTATAACAGAACTCTAGCTCTGATACCAATTGTTGCCTAGATGACTAACACAAGAGGGGGGTGAATTGAGTTGTATTTAAGAAAATAATAATTATAAATCAAATATACAATATAAAATATAAACAAAATATAAAATAGCAATAAATATAAAGAGTAAGGGTAAGAGAAGCAAACTCAGTATGTTAACGAGGTTCGGCCCCACTGCCTACGTCCTCGCCTCAAGCTACCCCTTGAGGATCCCCGAATTCACTATTCAACCTCCTTCAGGTGGAGATAGAAACCTATTACACCTTTGAACAACACCGCTACAAAGGATCCGTGTAGAACACCCTCTACACTTGCAATCACCTTACACGTGGTGATTCAACGATTCCCTGTGTAGAACACTTTCTACACGCACAAGGGTTGTACACACCCTTTTACTGATACAAGAATTGATAGTGGGTAGGATATCAGAAAACACTCCTCAATGAGTGAAATAAGAACAATACAAGCACAAACTATATCTCTCAAAATGAACAAGGGTTAAGGCTCAATGCTTAGAGAAGAGAGAATGAAAGCTTTGAATGAGAGTTGTATGCTCTTGGTGTTGTGAATGTGAAGCTCTCAAATGATCTATTTATAGGCATATGAGACTTCATATTCAAATTTAAAAAGATTCACATGTCAAAAACATCATCATTCATTTTTCAAAAATTTCAAACCTAATCTTTTTACTTTTTGCATATGACAAAAGGAGCACACTTTGCTTTTCAAAAATTTCAAACCTAATTTTTTACTTTTTGCATATGACAAAAGGAGCACACTTTACTTTTCAAAATATTCAAACAAAGGCATCTTCCTTTTGCATAAGTCAAGAAAAGCATCAATCACTTTTGAAAATATTCAAATAAAATATGCACATGTGAAAGATGACAATCAATCATCTTAATATTTTCAAAGTTCAAACCTTTAATCATGTCATGCACATGTGAAATATGACAATCAATCATCTTTCAAAATTTTCAAATTTAATTTTCAAAATATTCATGCACATGTGGAAAATGTATTTTAATGCTTTATGATAAAATATTAATTTTGAGCCTTAATCCTAATTTTGAATTTTTAAGAGATTTACAAAATTACTCTATGACTTTAATGTGAACTTATTCCCTTCTTACTCATGCTTGGTTCCTTGATGTACTTGATTCCATTGTGTGGACAACTTGAGTTTGAGACTTCTTTATTCTTTGAATTCATTTGTTATCATCAAAATCCATGTGTAGATTTTTAATTACATGAAACTTGAAACCTTGGGTTCAACAAAAGGACTATATGAAAATATTATTCCAATATAAATCTTACATGTTTCTAACTTGTAACTTTCAGCATCTTCCATTGTATTTTGGGAGTCATAACTAATGGAGGAAGCCTTCAACTAGTTTTATGTGCAAATAAGAGCTTCGACCGTTGTCGAAGCCAATGAGCTAGAGAACGAATTTAAGACACGACCTCTAAGACTAAATGCCAACTCAGAAGCAACAATAGATATTAGAACAGCTAACACACCTCGAGCTATATTGGCAAGGATCGCAAAATTGGTTGAGTTCATCTTTCACCACATTGAAATATCAAAGTTGGGCATCAAAATCCTTTAAGGCTTCCCATAAAATACCAATCCAAGCCTGATTTGGACTTTACACACCTGTTGATTCTTAATACTGCCTATACCTATTATATAGATCATCCTCATCATCATAGGACTTTGTGTTGCTTTGGGTCTCACCAGCACTTGACTGACCCTATTTGAACATACATTGAATCTTGAATACTGTTTATACATCTGAATCATCCTCCTTAAACTTGTAACAAGTTCAGAAGCTCGCTCATGGCCAAGAAGATCTGTAAACAAAAATTCCAAAACTTTCAACTTGGAGTGCGGATCAAGCATAACCACAATAAACAAGATTTAGTTTACTTTCTCAAAATCTCTCTAATATTTGTCATATTTTAACAGTATCCTCTCCGATATGGTTTCAACATATCATCATCACTCACAGAAAATTTGTTCAAAAGGTTATAGAGTGTAGTTATTTCTTTGATGAATAAATTTGAAATTGCATAAGTTGAGTCTGAAATCCATAAGATGACATTGTAAAAAATCTTCAAAAATCATACAAAAACCTTGAATATTTTTCAATCGAGTTTACATATTTCACTGAATTTCAAATCTTCACAATCGATCCATCAATCTCTTTAAAGCCATCATGGACAATAAGATTCAAAATATGTGTACAATATCTTATGTGCATAAGGTCATTCATTGTCTAATACCATACAATCCCTAAATTTGATAATTTTCCTCAAGTAATCGATGTCCCTAGTATTAGAAGATGCATTGTCTATTGTGATTGTAAATATCTTTTTTATACCCCATCCAAGTACAGATGACTCGATTTTCTTTTCCTATTGTTGTCCCTTTATGATAAAAAAAATCTTTCATAAAGCCTATAGTTATTTTATGCAAGATCCAATCATCATCAATAAAATTGGATGTTATGCACATATAGCTAAGATTTTACACTAATGTCCATATGTTAGTAGTGATGCTAATCTTATAATTGGATGTCACGAATATGTCATTTAACTTGTATTTTTTTTACAAGTATATCTTCATACAATCTTGCATAACAGTAATGCGAGAGGTGATTAGAAATCTAAGCTCAACTACAACCATAAAGCCTTTAAATTCTTGTCTTTCTATAAATCTAAACGGTAGCTCATCTGCAATTATTATCTTAGCTACTGCCAACCTTATTTTTTGTTCATCGTATTTGACAAATCCAACACTAGGACTTCTAGTTTTACTATCCACCACATCCTTCTTCTTACGTTTGGTCATTTTTATTGGGGGTTACACTTCTAATTATCAAAAAATAAAGGCCTTACGTGTGTCATTATGTTATTTGAAGGATGAAGTACCTTATTTTTTAGAATAATATAATAAAATCTTACCACAATAATTGCATGCAGCTTTGTGCTCATTGGGGTTCTCGTCCTCAATCCTAGTAAAATGATGCCATACATCTATCTACCCTGAGAACTTTTGATATGAGGGCGAACATTAGGACCAGCTATAGGCAAAGAGCTATTCAAAGTTAAAGGCAGAGACAGAGAGCTATCCAAATGAATCACATTGGGGATTGTTTTAAACCCCAAAAAGACATAGTAGCACTAGATTCCATAAGGCTCAACTACAATTTGAGATAAAGCAAGCATTAATAACAATTTAAAGATCAAACACTCGTACAACAGAACTACAACACAAATGTATACCACAAAGAGCTTAAGATTCTGTTTTTTTTTTTCTTGGGCTATTAAATTATGATAAAAAATGAAGTTGAGAAGAAAGGGCCAAGAGAGTAAAGAAAATGATAAAGATGAAGTTGGGATAAAAAATCTGTACAAGAAATTCCATACATATTTCTAATATTTGATGTACTGCTGGGGCATAAAACTTATTTCTAAGCTGCAGATAATTTATACAATAGTTTACATTATTTCTAAGCTGATGGGACCTAAAACTACGTTTTGTTTTGCCTTGTTTTCCAATTTTCCTTGCTTGGTTTTCACTTGAGAACCAAAAGTGGTTAAAATAAGGTAAATAAGCACTCCAGAAGAAAATATGGTCCCGAAGTCAAAAGCAAAAGACCATTTCATACACAACATTATTGACGTTTCCTATGGACACTTTCATAAGAGCTCCAAAGCTTTTTCAGTTTAGAAGTTTAGGACCCAAGTCAAGATACATTATCTTTGTAAAGCCATATGGTCTGTGTCTATATCATTAGTTAGGTTGCATCAGAATTCAAAGGCACATATGAAGGAAGAGCTTGCCTATCTTGATAACAGGGACCCATCTTGGATGTGCTAAAAGAGTGATTTGTTTGCAAAATCCCTCTAAGAAAAAGGAATTTCAAAATCCCTCCATAAAAGAAGATACTTTCCAGTTATGGACTTTTAACTTTCATTAGAGGCAAAAATAAACCTGTGGTTTGTATAAATATTGGAGATATCTCTATTCTTCTTTTTTGGTCTCTTGAAATCTCAAATATCGCCTATAGGAGATTGAAATATTGTACAAATTTTATGCCATATTAGCATGGATTCTACACGCGTGCGGGTACCAACATAGTTGCCACACTTTGAAGATCCAATTGGGTTATTCGGTGTGTAGAGTATATCATTCATATAACTTAAATTGTATGAATTGATTTGTAATATTCAAATTTTAATTTTTTTTAAATTAAATTATGGGCACAAAACTATTTTACTCGATATGTTATCCATACCGACTTATAAATTTTTTTTTTCTATTACAAATTGTAGCACTATCGAACCTTGTTGAGGAGATACTGTTAATTTTCAAACTAAATTATATCATGTAAGTACTTTACTGGATATCTTATCTATACCGACTTATAAAAATATCTTTGCTATTTCAAATTATACTACTATTAAACTTTGTTGAGTAGGTAGCGATTAAATAATCATTTAACTCATATTATTTTTTTAATAACAATTGATTTAAAATTTATAAACACCTTGATAAAATGAGATAATAGTGAAGTTGCGTTGGTCTTTTAATTTTTTTAGTAGAAATAGTGTAGTGATATGTGAATATAAAATTTTTTATATATAGTCATTTTTACGTATTTTATATATTTTATTAATGTGATTTTCGCTGCATTAATTTTTAATATAAAATAATTATTTTAATCAATTATATTAATGGATGGAACAAAATACAAAAGTAATTGCATAATTATTCATGTGAGTAATAGAACGTCAGGTGAGGGCCACATAAAAGATCGGACGGTGGGATTTGCGTGACTAAGATTTAGCTAGGGTTTGGTGGCACTGACTGCTCGATGAGGGTATGTGCGTGTATATATAAGCCGCAGTCCATTTGCAGGACAATCAGTGCGGTGCCGCCAGTGTAGCCCTACCCTCTCTCTTACTTTCTGACGACATTTTCATTCCCCTGTATGACCGTGTGTCGTCATCCATCTTCTACCACTCTATCCTCTATATTCATAGAAAAACTCAAAAAATACACAATTCTTACGAAAAAACACCGAAAAATTCCTTATAACTCAAGAAAAAAAGGGTGGGCAGATATTGTAGGGGAGTTTTCAGAATGTCTCAGGTGCAAGTTTAGGGGCAGTCTCCGGTTCCGAATGGCGTGGTCAACAATAGAGAGGGCCAATTCTTGTCGACGTCGTTGTACGTCGGAGATCTTGACCAAAATGTGACTGACTCGCAGCTCTATGACTTCTTTAGCCAAGTTGGTCAGGTGGTTTCGGTCCAGGTATGCAGGGACCTGAGCAGCAGGCGCTCACTTGGCTATGGTTATGTCAACTACAACAACACCCAAGACGGTTCGTCTTCTATTTTTAATGTTTTTCCTTTTTTTATATAAATGTCTGAAGTTCATCGGGAGTTTTTCTAAAGCTAATATGATATTTTTGTTTAATAATCGATGGATATTTATTATTATATGACTTCGCTGGCTCCAATCAGCTTCAGAACTTCCAGTAAATCTATGGATTAAAGGTTTCATTGCTAATGTAAAAGTGAGTGTGGTGGTATATTCTTGTGAAAATCTTTGTAAAATTGTGTTGTAACAAATGTTGAAGTGGGTTAAAGTGAAAAGGGGTCGAAATGAGCTCAACATGACTCAAGTAGAACTCATACAAAGAGTTTGCTTGACATGCGTTCGACATTGCGCTCGAGTGTAACTCAGACAAAGAGTTCGCTCAATAGGCGATAAGTGCTCAACATGGAGCTCAAGCAGAACTTATGCAGAGAGTTTGCTCAACCCTCGCTCGAGCGGTAACCCAGACAGAGATTTCGCTCAACCCTTGCTCGACATGGAGCTTTAGCGACTTCTGAAGTATATCATGCGCTCAACACACTCTAGACACATAGCTCAAGTGAATGTTCAAAATTGTCACTTAAATTAGGGTTTTGAGCGCCGAAATTCTTGGGTGATATAAAAGGAAATTTATGCTCTGTCCTAAAGTGTGGAGAAATTGAGCTAAAGCTGAGCTCCTTTTAAGAGCACTTGAGAGTAACTCACTTCCACATTCAAAGTTGAGTCTCTCTCTAAAAATACATTCACATCATATCACACTCAAGATTAAACACAGTTGAGTCCATTGGTGTGGACGTATTCATTGCCCGGAATGTTACTCGAGCTGCCGTTGATACAAAGTTCGAGAGTTTCTGTTGGGAACCTATAGAAAGGTCAGAGTTTTGGCACTGCATGCGTGCAAAGATCGAGTGGGTCACTCATGGTGTTGCAAGCCGAGTTTAGCTACTACAAAGGTTTTGTGAGTGCTTATAAATTGATTGTAACAAACTAAAGTTTCTATAGTGGATTTGAAGTGATGACTTACACCCGGAGTGGTTTTAGATTTTGAAAACGTTTTTCAAATGAGTTTCTACTTCGTGACCAAAATTGTTGTGTTAATTATTTGTGTGATTTTTCTCATTGGTTAATTCTTTGTTTGTCATTATTTTTTTAATAGATCATCAATTTTGAAATACACCTATTCACCCCCCTCTAGGTGTTGTGTTGGGTAGAACTACTGCTTTTTCACTTTTGAATAAGTAAAATAAAATATCATTGATAGAAGAGAATGGCACAGCCCAAATACGTAGGAGGTATACAAAGAGAACACATGTCTACAAGTTAGGAACTGGTAAAAAGTTTCACATTTGCCGGTTATTTGCATTGATTTAAAGTTATGTTTACCTCTCATTGTTAACATAATACGCATTGCCTCTGTTAGTCTAGTTTTGAACATGTATATGGAACTTTGGACCATTTAGATGATTTTTTTCAGCAACTAATTAGGATTGTCTACTCGAATAGTGTACTAGTTCATTTTTGTGTGTTGATTGATGAATATATTCTTGTAATGTGTTTTGTAAATTTTCATTGTTGATAACAGCGGCACAGGCATTGGATGCTTTGAATTTTACTCCTCTGAATGGCAGCCAGATTAGAATTATGTATTCTTATCGTGACCCTAGAATTCGTAAAAGTGGGGCAGGGAATATATTTATCAAGGTACTCTGATTTTACAATTTTCGCAATTATATACTTGGAACCCTACTAGTTTCAATGGGTATATTGATTATTTCTATGATGGTTGGATCTGACATCTGGGATTTTTTCTTTTGTTATGCAGAATTTGGACAAGGCCATTGACAACAAAGCATTACAGGACACCTTTTCAACATTCGGGAATATCTTATCTTGCAAGATAGAAATTGATCATTTGGGTCAGTCAAAAGGATATGGTTATGTACAATTTGATAATGAGGATTCTACTAAAAATGCTATTGAAAAGCTGAATGGGATTCTATTGAATGAAAAACAAGTTTTTGTTGGACCTTTCCTGCGAAACCAGGAAAGAGAGTCTACTGCAGATAAGAGCAAATTTAACAATGTCTATGTGAGGAATTTGTCTGAATCAACCACTAAGGAGGATTTGGAAAAAATCTTTGGTGAATATGGAACTATAACCAATGTTGTAGTTATGAAAGATGGCAATGGAAAATCTAAGTGTTTTGGATTTGTCAACTTTGAAAATTCTGATGATGCAGCTCGATCTGTTGAGGCCCTTAATGGAAAGAATTTTGAAGATAAGGAGTGGTATATTAGTAAAGCCCAGAAGAAATCTGAAAGAGAGATGGAATTGAAAGGGGGAATCCAGCAAAACTTGAAGGAAAAGGTTGACAAATATGAAGGACTAAATTTATATGTTAAAAACCTAGATGATAGCATCACTGATGATAATCTAAGGGAATTGTTCTCAAAATTTGGTGAGATTACTTCATGCAAGGTTGGTATTTCGCCCATGATAATGAATTAAACATGTTCAATGTGGTGTGAGTTCTTTTTTTTTCTAGGTCATGTGTGACCCTAATGGTATAAGTAGAGGGTCGGGATTTGTTGCTTTCTCAACTACTGAAGAAGCATCTCGAGCTGTGAGTTGATATTCCTGATTGAATTGTGCATATTCACTTATAATCAATTTTTTCTCCTCTTGTTTTCTTGATTCTTTTTGTGCCCTTATAGTTTATTCTTATGATATGTTTTTTTCCCTTCTTTTTATGATTGTAGCTTCTCGAGAAGAATGGTAAAATGGTTGTTAGCAAACCACTATATGTTGCACTTGCACAACGTAAAGAAGATAGAAGAGCAAAGTTGCAGGTATTTCTTTTCTTTTCCATTCTTATTGGTTTTTTTTAATTACCAATTTGTCACCCACATTTCATGGAACTTGAACCCATGACCTCACCCACCAGCCCAATCTTGTTGGGGGTAGAATTACCTTTTGGTTGGGTGGAATTACCATTTGAACAAAAAGATGTGTGTAGTTATGGTTTTTCTTTTATTTTTATCTCCAATAATACACAAGCTTTGGTGCTCTAGTGGTTAACAATTATTGGGAGATATTTGATGAACTTATACAATCTTGCTTGTCGTGCTCTACAACACACTTATGGCCTTTTTTGACCAACAGGTAAATACTGGTGCGGCCAAAAAATTTTTATTTATTTTAGAGGAGGGTAACCTTTATTTCCTGTATGGATTTTGGAGAGGAGTGGTTTAAGTTCATGATACTTGTCTAGCCTATCAAAAACTCAGCTTGCAGCCATAGGCTACTTCTAATATCAAAGTTCTCTTCTTTTTCTCATTGTAGGCACATTTTCACAAATTCGTCCTGCTGAAATGGCAATTCCTGTGGCCCCTCGCATGCCCTTATACCCCCAAGGTGCTCCAGGTTTGGGACAGCAACTATTCTATGGTCAAGGCCCTCCTGCTCTTATCCCTCCTCGAGTAATTGCTTTTTTCATTTAAGCTAATTACTCCATTTATATGTTCAATTTTGGTTCTATGTTTACACTTGGGAAAGTTCTTTTAAATCTATTTTCTCTTCCAAGTATTGTATGCTTGCTTATAACAATTAGATATTTTACCACTCTGTTCTATATCCAAGGCTTCCTTTTTTTGGCAACTCTTTTCATTTCATATCAGAAGTCATTTTGATACTGTTTCTCCTTTAGATTTCACAACGTGTTTCATGTACCTTCTCTTTGTCACTATCACATCGTAAAACCAGCTTTTAAGAATGGATTACTTGAGTAAATTAGACATGTTAGTTTTCCCTTTCTATTTGCCCCTTCCCATTCCCCAATCCTCATTCGGTACTCCACAAAGTAATTATCTTTGCTAATTTTTATATTGATATAGTGATATCAATAAGCCCTACTCTTATGTTGAGACTCTCGCTCCTTGACCATGCTCTCTCTCTCTCTCTCTCTCTCTCTCTCTCTCTCTCTCTCTCTCTCTCTCTCACATATATATTGTTCCATGAGTTTGATACACTTCACTGTGTCACATTTCCATTATAGCAGAATTGATCCTCTTTCTGTAATTGTCAACCTGGATTTGGGTATCAGCAACAATTAGTTCCTGGGATGAGGCCAAACTTTTTTGTCCCAATGATCCAACCAGGTCAGCAGAGCCAGTGTCTAGGTGGCAGACGGTCTGGAGCAAGGACAGGCCAACAAAACCAGCAAGCCCTCCCACTTATGCAGCCACAGGTGAGTAGTAATCTGTAATTTAATTGTTCTAGTTCTTGATAAATTTGAAAAAGGTCATATTGAAACCGACTAAGAACATTCTTTTTTCTTTTTATACCAATGCTTGGAAATAGATGCTTCCTAGGGGACGTGCCTATCGTTACCCTCCCAGTCGCACCATGCATGATGTTTCCATTGCTGGTGTTCTTAGGGGCATGCTCTCTATTCCATACGACATGGGTGGAATACCATTTAGAGATGGTACATTTTCACAACCTATAGCAACAGGCGCTTTGGCTACTGCACTTGCTAATTCAACACCTGAGCAGCAGAGGACTGTGAGTTTGCCCTTTTCAAGTTGCAATGCATCTATAGAAATGCATAGTTAGCTGGTAGCATTTTTTCAAAAAAGAAATATAATTTTTTAATGAAAACCTCTCGCTTATGATCGAGGAAAACCATATTGAAACATCATACACCTTTAACAATGTCAAGTTGTCAAGTAAGACTAATATCTATGGACTATCTACACATAAGTAATCAACTTTTGCCAAAGGACCGGTAGGCCCAACTTATCTATTCTCAACATGCCAACTAAAACTTGTGGTGGATCAGAGTTCCTCAAGAAAAGGCCCTCACAGTCATTTGGCCCTTGTTTTGCCAAGACGTCTGCCACTTGGTTGATCTCTCTAAAAATATGTTGGAGGAGAATAACTCTTCCGTCATTAGTCTTAGTGACCATCCCATATTCCCAAATTGACTATGGTACCTCCCCCTTATTCTTCCACCACATCAATATTTGCATGGAGTCAGTTTCCACTTCCACTTGGTTGATTCGGAGCTTTTCACATAGCTTTAGTCCATCTAGTACTTGGAAAAGCCTGCAATGAAATCACCCTCTGCCCTTCGAAAAGCCCACCCCCACCACATTTCCTTAGGTTACCCAGGCAACTACCGTCAATGTTTAATTTCACAAAGCCTGGATTCGGTTTGGCCCACCTTAGAATAGTAGCTCTTGGTACTACAATAGGAGCTATAGAGATTCCAAGCTGTTGGAGATGTTCATCAGATTTTTTCCAATACTTTGGATTGTGAGTGGTCCCCATTCTCTTAGCCAAAAGGCTCCTGATCTTAAGGCACACTACTTCCACTGTCTCCAATTTACTTTCCATACGGGTTGGTAGCATGTTACATGATTATTTGTAGTTGTGGTTTACGTATTATGTTTAAACCCAATCTTTAAAATTGATTATGGTAGAAGTTACCCCACCATTTTAACTGTGATCTTTGTTTTATTTGTTTTTGTGCATAGTTGCTGGGTGAAAATTTATATCCACTGGTGGAGCAGTTGGAACATAAGAATGCAGCAAAGGTGATAGGCATGCTACTGGAGATGGACCAGACTGAGGTTTTGCATTTACTGGAATCACCAGAAGCCTTGAAAGTGAAGGTTGCTAAGGCCATTGAGGTTTTAAGGAATGTCAATCAGCAGCAGCAATTAGAGCACTAGTAGTAGGCTCAACAAAGCTAAAATATAGCCAAACAATAGCCAAAATGTGGAAAAAAGTCCTACAATTGACTCAACAAAGCTACAGTAAATTTGGCCTTCAACCAAATGGCTGGCCAAATTTATTGAGTCAACTTCTCTAGTTAAACATTATTTTTGGAGTAAAATAATTGTTTCCGCAAAACCCAATTCTCTCCCGCCTCTGCCTTTCCCTTTCATTTCCCTCACTCCCTCACTGTAAATCAGTTTGTTCGAAACCCATCTCCCAGCCTCACCCAGCCGTAGCAATGGACTCAGCCGCAGCACCGGACCTAGCCGCACCTCACTCTCTCCGTCATCTCCCAGCTGCAGCACCGAAGGAGCTCAACCCATCGCACCTTATGGAACTCTCTCCATCGTCTCCTAGCTGCAGCACCGAACGGCGACGCCACTCCGAGTTTAAGGAGCACCAGTGAGCTCTGTTTTGTTTTTTTTTTTTTTTTAATGCGATTTCTTCTGATTTTCTTGTGATGCGATTTCTTGATGTAATTTTCAAGTTTTGATTTATTTATTTTTGAATTCTCAACTGAAATTTTTTCATATGCGATTTCTGGAATTCATGCTGCCATCGAGTTACTGCTTTTTTTTTTTTAATTCTCAAGCTTATTTTGAATTCCTGGATGTGATTTTGGTGTATTGAATTTGATAAAAGCATTACTGATGAAAATACTAGTGGTGTATTATACTGAAACCGAAAATACTTGATATGTTGGGGAGAATTTTTAGAAGAACCACGTCAGCTTGATCCTTCTTCTTCCAAAGCAAGTTGCCTTGCTGTCTCAAATTCTTCATCAGAATCTGAATCAATAAGTTTCATTTTGTGAAAAAGCGAACGATCCATTGAGAGAGAATGAGAAGAAAATGTTTCAAAGAGATACTTGAGTTGAAGTGAATGAAATTGTTGAGGAAATGTTATGTTTTATAGTGAAAGTATATAACCGTTGGAGAATTATAGCCGTTAAAAAATATCACCGTTAAAAAATATAGCCGTTGGAAAAATATAGTCGTTGGAGAATTATAGCCGTTACAAAATATAACCGTTAAAAAATATAGGCGTTGGAAAATTTTAGCTGTTAACAAAAATATCCGTTGGAGAAATATAGCTGTTAAAAATATAGCCGTTGGAGAAATTATAATTAGAATTAAAATATACAAAAAGTTCAAAATCAATATTTTAATAGAATGGTGAAAGATTTGTTGAGCCTATTATTTGGTGTTGTAAAAAGTGGCTAGCTAAAATTTGTAAAAGTGAATTCTCTTGCTAAATTTTAGCTAAAAAATATTGAGCCCACTACTAATGTTCTTAAATACCCCAAATGACCAGATGGCTTCACTTTCGCTAAATGATGCCCTTGTTTCTTAGAGTTTGTAGGTGGGCTGTATACTCTTCAAAGAAGTTTGCTTTTGAAAGTAAGTTTGTTTTTGTCTTCGATGCCATTGAATGCAGAGCTTCTCTTCTCAAAAATAGGATTGATTTAGTTGATATTGAACCTATGGTGGCGTAAAATGTTTTAACGTTTGGGAATCATTTTGCATGCCTTTTGGATACCTAGACACTGTTGTCTTGGAATATTCAAAATTTCAATTCTTGGCATTATGATTACTGATGCCTTTTAGTGGGTCCAGCAGAAAGCTGGGAAATCAATTTTCCCATCACATCAATAAGCTTGTCATTTCATATTTGATTTCATTTTTGTCTTCGCGATTAGTTGCATTTATGCTTTATGAAGGGCACTTTCATTTTGAACCCAAAAGAAATGAATGGAAATTGTGGGATGTAGCTTGTTTTACATAGTTGCGCAAACAACTAGCATGGAAACAATAGTTGTAAATCCTCACCAAGCTGATGCTAAACGCTTTCTTTCAAAAGTAAACAGAATATGCACATTATCTCAAAGCTGCGATCCAGGAGATGTTGGTTAAGTCAAGTATAGGGATGTTAGTTTTCTTTTTCTCGAGCAGTCATAGCATCTAATGACCTTAAGCTCAACATAATACGATTGGAAGTACCAATAGAAATAAGGATTGCACAGGAAAAATTATTAGAATTATTAGATATTTTCGGAGTATGAATGACGCAGTACTCTCGTCCTATCTGAGCATGTAATGTCATTTAAATTATTTATGTAAGCATTAGTTTTAATTTACATCACATGTTAATGTAAAATGAGAGTATTACGTTCCGAACTTGAGAAGTAGAGTGCATCTTTCTACATAATGCCATTTCTACAGTATTATGTACAAATCACCTCTCTACCAAAAAATCATGTCACGTCTATGTATCATGCTCATTTCCTCAAAAGAAAAATTTAATTGTAAGCGATTCTGCGTACCAATATGTGCACTCATCCAATATGATTGGTCAGAAAGTAGTATTATTAAAAACAGTGCCAATTTAAATTTTGAATATGAATGTATCAGCATTGGTACGCAGGTTGATACTTGAATTTGCTTGTACGTATCAAAAGACCAAATCAGCATAAATGGGTTTTATAACACACGGGGGCTTAATGCCAACAAGGTGTCGATTTCATAACAAAAATTCTATGTGTAATTATTTTTACGTATTCATTATGCACTTTACTAATATGATTGATTGCGTCACTTTTTTAATATAAAATAATTGTTTTAGCTAATCACATCAGTGGTGTGTACAACAAATATGCAAAAGTGACTTTACAATGTACATAGTAGAACTCATTTTATAAACTTGGAAATATAAATGTAACTTGCAAAACCAGACCAAAAGGGAAAAGAAATCAAAACTTCAATTCAAGATAATTGCAAGAAACAGCCCCAATTCGGTCCAATTGATAATAGAGAATGATATTTGTAATTGTGGAGTTCGTAAGTACCGCATTATTGCTTACAAAAAATGATTAAATACGGGAGTCACATAAAAAAAAATACTTTTTTAATAGTAAATTATTCTCTTTTTTAAAATAATTACGTAACACTTATATACTCTATAATTGTATATAACGTTCCTAATTATTGAACCAGAAAGACACTGTCGAATTTATTCGTTATATTGGCATATTATTTCTCAGAACCAAAGGAAAAATGTGGCCTCAATACATAGGACAATAAGGATATTTCTCGTCCACAAATTTTTTTTAAAAAAGTAAAGAGTTCTATATTAGAGGGACCAACCGGCCGGCCCAATCATGCAAATGGGCCACTTCGGACAACCTGTCATAGGAAAAATATTATAAAATTCCAAAAGACCCCACTAAAGTAATGTATGAGAGAGATGTTGAAACCCGAAATTATCCCATAGGATTCCTTTGGGGGGTTTTCGTTCGCTGGCTTTCTAAAAATATAGAAATAGATATTACTTAGGATATGTTCTTTCCCATTTATAGGAACTGCACGTGGCTGTCCCCATCACGTATCCCTTCTTTATTATCTTTTTTCACCATGCTCGATTTGGATCTACCTTCCTTCCTATTACCGTTACAATAAACATTTTGATCATAAATTCTCTAGAGTTCATAACACATTGAGGTTTAAATCTCGTATAACGTGAAATCATAACTTATTTTAAAATTAAAAATAATATTTACAGTCATAAAATATGTAAATACCGAACAATCCTTTTGAAAAAGTGAGTAAATCTGAGATTAATTTTTTAATACTAAACTCAACTCTTTTTTAAAATAAGTGTGTGATGCTTACACAACCTATGACTAAATCTAGCATGACTCTTCTAAAAATTTAAACAGATGAAAATAGATGAATTTAATTATTTTTATTATATTATTAACAATAAACATGGATTGTTATAAAGATATTGCTATTAGGAAATATTTTAATAACAAAAGAATTGCACAAAACAAAAGCATCGGTTGGAACATTGATTTCCATCTGAAAAAGACATGCACTTCCAGCCAGTTTGTCTTATAATTGAAACAGAGCACATAACAACCATACAATGGTGCAAATATTTGAAGTCGAGAGATCTCATAGATTGTTTTAACTTTTGTATTTCGTTGATACGAGAAATTTGGAAGACAAAAACCAACGGTGCAAGTACAGAGGAAGAAGTTAGGTCGTGAACATTTAAACGGAGAGGTAAACGGTTAAGGACAATAACTCAAGTGAGAGAAAATCAGAGGTGGGCCTGGGAATCGCATAATTGCATAAATGGAGTCGTATGATTTTTATTTTTATTTTTTACAATTCTTTATATAATTATATTTTAAATTAAAAATATTTTTATAAAATGATATTATTTTTATTCATTGTTATACAAAAATATTACTTATCTAAAATATAATTATATAAATTATTTATAAAATAGCTATATAAGTATCATTTTGTATTCAAATTTTAGAGTTTAAAACTTTAAACGTGAATCATATCACAAGAATAAACCATACATTATTTATACCTATTTGAGTAAATTTTTTTTTTAATAATATTAAATAACTTATAGTTATTATATGACTCATTTTATTTGTTTATTTATCTGATTTTCGAGTTTTAGAGTTCAAATCAAAATTTAAAAGAAGTATTATTATTATTATTATTATTATTATTATTATTATTATTATTATCTCTGATCATATTTACTGATGCAATACATTTTAAATGATTGTTCATTTAAAGAGTTGTTATACTTCTTTTTTTTCTAATCATTTAAAGAGTTGTTATACGGAACTATTATAAGGATGAAAAAAAATAAGATTTAAAAAATATATTTATAAATCTTATTTTTTTTCATAGATCTAACACATTATTGATATAATTATACTAAAAAGTTATTGGTGTTTTAATTTTTTTTTTTTATATAGTTATAATAGATCTCGTTATTTTATTTTTTATGAAAAATTGACTTCATTCATTCATCAAATAAAAGTTTCATCCATAATTGAATATATATAGAAAAATTCCTGGATCACAAGCCAATTATTGCATTTGGAGCTCCATCAGTACACAATTTTTTTTGTGACTGGTATGGTCTTAACTACTATTATAGTTCTTTATAGACAAACCGTCTAAGTGATATCACTCTATTTAAAATATAGACTCATATCCCACCCTCCATAGAAGGAAATAACTTAATTTCTATGGATAAAACATCCAAAAGACGATTATATATTTTTTTTTAAACTAAACAAAAGGAAATAACAATAAAAATAGAAAGATAAATTAAGAAAAAGAAGATAATGGAGGGAATGAGAGGGAGAAGATGAGGGAATAAGGGATGGAGAGATGAGGAAATGAGAGGGGAAAAGGAAGAGAAATGAGGGAAGGAGAAAGAAAAAGAAGTAGGAGCCTCCTCTTCCAACGATTTGGAGGATTTATGAGAGAGATTTTGAGATGAAAAGTGTGACGCCCCCAAATTCCGCTTGGGATTGAACGGACATTTGAAGCGTCGAGACATGCAACACAAGGTTACCTGCCCCCGTTCATGACATATAAGATGCAATGTTCCTAACATGCATCTAGCATTATGCAATATTCGCAGCGGATAATTTTTTTTTTATTTTTCACAGTACTATGCACCAAACTAAAAATATCCCAAATACTTGAAACATATTTCATACATAAAGGCATACTAAAAAGCCGTGATCACCACACTAGTCCAAAATGGTTGTGATCAAAAGAATACTTGAGATACAACTCCAAAAGTACAAGTATTAACCTAAGTTAAATACTATACCATCATCAACATCGCACCGTTAGAATACGTGGGGCCACAACAACTGTGGAGTACGTATTATGTTTTATGTTACTTGAATACGTGGGGCCACAACAACTGTGGAGTACGTATTAACGCACGTTATTAATCAAGACAATTGAATAAGATTCCAAGTTTATGTTAAGTCCAGTTTCAGATCAAATATATGATAAGTCAAGTTTCAGATCAAGTTCATGTTATGTTATGCTCACGTACATGTTATGTTCATGTTCATGTTATGTTCCAAGTTCATGTTCACATCATGTTATGTTCACGTTTATGATACGTTCAAGCTCACGTTCATGTTATGTTATGTTCATGTCCATGTTATGTTTCACGTTCATGTTATGTTGATTGTTCATGTTATGTTTTAAGCTTAAGTTCATGCCATGTTAAGTCAAGTTCAGTTCACGCTTAAGTTCTGGTTAAGTCATGCTATATGTCAAGTTATACTATGTTTATGTATGACTATAATTATGCATTTATGCTTTTACTGCCATGCATGCATTTTTAACCTGTGTATAAGTTTTATGTTAACTTACTGAGATTTGTAATCAAATCTCACTGTGGTAGTCCCAACTACCATTCCCCCCGAATGGTAGATCTTGTTACAGGACCAGAAGGAGAATTGGAATCTGACCAACTGAATACGGTCATCTAGGCTACGGTGCGATGTTGATGATGGTATAGTATTTAACTTAGGTTAATACTTGTACTTTTGGAGTTGTATCTCAAGTATTCTTTTGATCACAACCATTTT
>QGSO01000270.1:587422-636048 GCA_011037825.1 Carya cathayensis | reverse complement strand
CCCCCCCCCCCCCCCCCCCCCCCACAAAAACCCTTTTATTATTTTGAATTTATCAGCTTTTTACCCTATTGATTAATAATGCCTATTTTAAATAAATTACAAATAAAAAAAAGTAGAATGTAACATATACAACTTATTTTTACAATCATTTCTATAATTTCTTTTTGAATTAACCTTATTTTTTTAAAAAAATTATAAAGTAATATTATTTTATAATAATATTCTCAATTTAAAACACAATTAAAAAAAAATTAAAAAATTTATACATATATCATTACTTAATAAAAAAATGGTGGCTCTACAGCCTGGGAGCTCCCTTAGGAGTTCTCATTTTGTGTATTATTTTATTTTTTTATCTATACTTTTTAGTATTTTTAAATATATATTTTTTAAAAATTATAATATTATTAAAAAAATATTTACTTAATAATTAAGTTAAAAAAAACCAATGGGAGCTACTGGTTAAAAAAAGTAGCATTTTTTAATAAAAAAATTGCTTCAAGCCTGTCATATCACAAAACCCATTATTAAATATAACATTTCTACCATATTTTTAAGAAGAAATAGCCAATTTCACATATTTGCAAAGTTATGCTATTTATATTCTTTCATATTTAATAATAATCTCACATTACATCTTATATATTTTTTATTTTTATTAAACTAATTAAGTTATTCTACTTATCACCTATACACCACATACTTGATATGAAAAAAATAAAATTAAAAAAAATATGGTATGTGAGATACCGAATAGAATTATTCTTATATTAATTATTAACATTTTATCTTATTATAAACAAAATTATGATAACAAAATTTCTAACTTAACATCGATTTTTGATACGATGAAAATATTTTAATTCATTGTACAATATGAATAAAATCTATTTACAAATATTTTTATTGACATACCAACTATATTATTGATGTAAAAGCAAGTGACATCAAAATTTTAAAAAAATATTATTATTTTGATTCTTTTTACTAATATAATAGGCTTAACGATAGATGGTATGTTAAATACACTAAACTTAATTGAAGAGAAAAATAAGAGAAGATAGTAATAAAAATATAATAGATTATAGGAATTCTCTCATCCCATTTAGAATAATAATATATATTATTAGTATTTATTTATTATTTTTTTTATCAGGATATTATCAGTATTTAGAAAAATATAAGATAAGGCTAAGCGAATACAAGCCTGAAACGCGCTCTGGATTGAGAGTGGAAAAGGGAGACAGAGTCATAAATACGAGGTACCAAATAGGAAGGCCAGTGGTCACAAGAGGGACGAAAGCGGCAAAGGTGGCCCTCTTCCCGTACTCTTGGATTGGACCTTTCGGGAAAGGGTTTCCTTTTCCTACCATTATTCCCATTTCCTCTTCTACGACCAAACCATCTCTCTCTCTCCGGCCTGCCCTTTGGCAAAAATAATTCTACACAACCTCCTTCCTAAACCACCCCTTCTCCTTAAAACTTTTCATTTACTGTTGTCAATATATACCAGTGGAAAAGTAGCCCACTGGAAAGAAAGAGAAAGAAAAAAAGCACAAAAAGAATAGTTTTGGAGATGAATGGAAATGGAGATGGAGGTGACTTGTGACGTGAATGATTAGTAATTACTCCTTAGCTAATAAAGGTAATTGAGTAATTAGCTATCTCGTATGGTTCCTGTGCTGTCTATTTCCATTAGTGGGTGGGTGGTTTATGAGGAGAGAGAGATAGAGAGAGAGAGGATGCTTTTCGATTTGGTTAACGTGGGAAAGTTGTATAAGGAAAGAGATGGTTCTTTCATTTCTTTCCCATTTTCGCAACTAATGTTCTTTGGAACCCACCAATAAGAAAAACAAAAACAAAAACAAAAAAGAAACATCATTTGTTGTCCTAAACGAGAACAGTAAAGTTCGTACACGAAGTTTAAATAAACAGAAAGGACGGTTAAAATAAAGAAGCCCGAGACACAGAAACGGGTTTATGAATGATTAACGAGGAGAAAAAAAAGGGCAAAAAAAATGGTAGGAGCAGTGGTAATAAGAGAAAGAGAGTGTGTGTCTGAGTGAAAGTGAATTATGAGTCACTGAAAAGAAGATGAAGAGAGGCAAGTGGTTAGAGAGAGAGAGAGGTAATACGGAGAGGGTGGGTTGCTTTCGGCTACGCTTGCTGCTCAAACTGGCCTCGTCTTGCTGTGTATTGGACAGCGAGGGATAAAAAGGATCTCGGAACGCCTCCAACTTCTTGCAACACACACCCAACGCCTCCTCTCTCTGTCTTTGTCCTAGGTTTTCTGCATAACTCTGATCTTCTCAACCTTCGCCTCTCTTTCCCACACACATCTCCTCTTCCTAAAAAACAACTAAGAATTTTTTTTTTTTGGTTTTCTAACATAAATATTCTGGCTTCTATTGGAGAATAAGGATCTGAATTTGTACCACGGAACAATAAGGTCTTGTCCTTTGGAGAGATCACAACGAAGCCAGGGAAAAAAAAACAAGAAAAAATGTGGGATCTTAATGACTCGCCTGATCAAAGACGAGACGACGAATCCGAAGGCTATTCTTCCCAGAAGACCTCGTTTGATGGAGACGATGAAAAGGGAAAAAGGGTCGGATCCGTGTCGAATTCTAGCTCCTCCGCGGTGGTCATCGAGGACGGATCCGACGACGATCAGGACGTCGAAAGAGGGAAAATGATCAAGAGGCGGGGAGGCAGCAACAGCAAGTTATTCGGGTTCTCGTTTATGGAGAGCGACCCGGCACCAGTGACCCGTCAGTTTTTTCCTGTAGACGAGTCAGAAATGGGAGTTACATCCGATGCCGGAGTTGGTCCCACTGCTGCTGTTTCGTTCCCTCGGGCCCACTGGGTTGGGGTCAAGTTTTGCCAATCGGATTCACTTAGCCCGGGAAAGTCGGTGGAGGTCTCGCAGCCCATGAAGAAAAGCCGGCGGGGACCGAGGTCGAGGAGCTCCCAATATCGCGGTGTTACGTTTTACCGGAGAACTGGCCGGTGGGAGTCTCACATATGGTTAGTCTTCTTATACGTGTGATCAACGAATCCTGTCTTCTACTCATCTACGATTGCCATATCACAGTTGTGTGTTTTTTTGTGCTTAATGCAGGGATTGCGGAAAGCAAGTATATCTGGGTAAGACTGGCTTAATGTTTATGTTCTTTTTTCTTCTATTTTTTTTTTTAATTTTTTTTTTAAATTTTGAATTTTATTTTTATGGTGGAATAAATTGAATTCTTTGCCTTTGACTGCTGAGAGTATAAGTGAAATGAAATTATCCTCATTGCAGGTGGATTTGATACTGCACATGCAGCTGCTCGGTGAGCTCTTTGCTTCTTCCTCTCTTCGTTTGACAAGCTTGTTGATCTATTACCTCTGTTTCATGTTGAAGCGAATGAACAAATAAGATTCACACTCCAAAATGTGAAATTGAAAAGAAAATTTTTTGTACAGTGCATATGATAGGGCGGCCATCAAGTTCCGGGGTGTGGAGGCAGACATCAATTTTAGCATTGAAGACTATGAGGAAGACTTGAAACAGGTATGTGAGAGAGAGAGAGAGAAGAGAGAGAGAGAGAGAGAGAGATTTCTCATGGCATTAAATTATGTTATCTCGAACGTTTTCTCTTTTCCTTACCTTCTACAGTATATTTATGATATGTGGAATTGCTATTATTTGTTATTAATTTGGCAATTGAAATTGTATCATTTACGAATGGAGGTGTGTGTAATAATAGATGAGCAATCTGACAAAGGAAGAGTTTGTGCACGTACTTCGCCGACAGAGCACCGGATTTCCGAGAGGGAGCTCCAAGTATAGAGGTGTGACCTTGCACAAGTGCGGAAGATGGGAGGCTCGAATGGGCCAATTTTTAGGCAAAAAGTAAACCTCATCTTCCTCTACTTCAACACCAATCTCTTGGACCCCGTCTGGCTTTTCTTCCCATTTTTTTCTCTTTCTATTTTGGTGTGTATGTACCTTTCTCTTTTGTGTTGTATAACCAACTTTTAATCTGATTTAACAGATACGTTTATCTGGGTTTATTCGATACTGAGATTGAAGCCGCAAGGTGTGTGCTTTAATTTTCACTCTTCCTCAATTACAGTACTTCCGGCATGGATTGTACTGTATTGGTCAAGAATAAATATTGGTTCGGTGGGAATTTGAAGTTTATGGTGCACATGTAGGGCTTATGACAAAGCTGCAATTAAGTGCAATGGCAAAGAAGCTGTCACCAACTTCGATCCAAGCATCTACGAAAACGAGCTTAAGTCAACCGGTAAGTATTAATTTCAATTTAAAAGACGTATCTGCTTTTTTAGTCTCGCCTCCTATTTCATTTAGAATATATTTCGTAGAATCTTCAGGTAATGCTACTGCAGATCACAATCTTGATTTGAGTTTGGGCAATTCAAACTCAAAGCATGGTAGTAATTTGGGGTTGAGGAATAATGATAATCACAATGTTGCAACGGGACAGCATTCGGCTCCGATGCAGTTCGAAGCTAATTGGCGGAATGGAGGGCTTATGCCAAAGGTTCATTTATCTAATGACATGGTTTTAGTTTTATTCTCATCCTTCTTAATTGCGCTCAAATATGCAAAAAACCGATCTTTGCATGTTCATGATGTTGTAACCAGGAACAATCTAGTAGAGGCGACAGCGATGGGTTAATGGAGAATGAAACCATGCAGCTTCTGAGCCTAACCCATCTTCAATCTCCTCCATCTAGAGACATGCCAAGATATGGGCAATTCAGAAGGCCTGAAGAGACCCAGATGCGTCCCAATTTATTTCCCGAATACCTTAATTCACCCAATTATCAAGTGGGTATTGCCTATTAAACTCAGTACACATTTTTTGGGATACCTATGATGAAGATATTTTTTAGGTAAATTGTCACATTTTTAATTAGGTTCAGCATCCAAGCAGCAGCTTTGGAGGCCGAATTGGTGGAGATCTGTCTCAGTCTATGAATGAGCAACAATGGCAGCCCGGTCCTTCCCCCTTGTTTGCAGCCGCTGCAGCATCATCAGGATTCCCACCAGCTCACATTAGACCTTCTCAACATTGGCCGTACAAAAATGGATTTCACTCTTTCATGAGACCCTCCTGAATCCGATCGATACATATATCCACTATGCATTTCCAACGGTCTGCTGATAATTTGATCTTTTCGGACTGCCCCATTTTATTGCTAAGCAAGTGAAAGATCAATGATTTTTCTACACGTATTTTTAATTAATGTTCAAACCCTCTAGCTACCGAAAGAACAACCAAATTTGTCGTATAGAGAATCGGAACGAAGAAAGTCCCAAGTTTACAGGGAATGCTGGTTCTTGGTCAAACTAACTACTACACAGTGAATCACACAGCAAGATTTTCTGGCGTCTGACTGAAATTCACTGGTCGTCTTCATAATTCCTTGAGATCTCTTATGTGTACTATGTTTTGCCGTCCCAAGGTATTTAATTATTAGCTGCGCACGCTAGTTTTCTTCTATACGTACTTGGCATGGTTAACCATGCCATATGTGATCTATTTTTATGCCTTTTTCTAGTTATTCGGATAAAATTCTCAAGAGATTGGCATTGATCCATTTGTGGTTAGGATATTTATATGGGCGGTTCAAATTTTAGGGAATTTTGATTGTTTCTTCTCTGATGGAGTAATGCTAGTAGCGCTCTAGCTACATGCTTACACCTATTATTGTTAAATGTCAAAAGTGATGTGAAATACTGGAAAAATCTTGCTTAAATTTTCCATAAGAGTGGGAGAGAGAGAGAGAGAGAGAGAGAGAGAGAGAGAGAGAGATTGCCTGTATAAATCTAGACTTGTATTTCTTTTAATGGTATTGGAAGTATCACCGGATAGTGATGAATAGTCATTGTCATCGGTGTCCTTCGAATCAGTTCTGTTTGGCGAAAAGCAGTCAGACACGGCTATTATGATGAGAGGGACCTATCAATATTGTAGCCCAAAGGTTGCCGAGGACACTGCTTCTGGGAGAGAGAGAGAGAGATAGAGAGAGTAAAAGGGTCTAAAGAGCATTAGTAGTGGACTCAACAAAGTTAAAATATAGTCAAAGAATAGTCAAAATGTGAAAAAAAGTCTTACAATAGACTCAATAAAGCTACAGTAAATTTGACCTTCAACCAAATGGCTAGCTAAATTTGTTGAGCCAACTTCACTAGCTAAACATTATTTTTGGAGTAAAATATTTGTTAAGGAAATGATATGTTTTAGGGTAAAAGTATATAACCGTTGGAGAATTATAGAAGTTAAAAAATATAGCTGTTGGAAAAATATAGCCATTGGAGAATTATAGCCGTTACAAAATATAACCGTTAAAAAATATAGCCGTTGGAAAAATTTAGCCGTTAAAAAAATATTCGTTGGAGAAATATAAATGTTAAAAATATAGCCGTTAGAAAAAAATAAGACTAAAAATATATATCTAACTCATATGATATTCAAATTATAATTAGAATTAAAATATACAAAAAGTTCAAAATCAATATTTTAATAGAATATTGAAAGATTTGCTAAGTCTATTATTTGATGTTGTAAAAAGTGGCTAGCTAAAATTTATAAAAGTGAATTCTCAAGCTAAATTTTAGCTAAAGAATGTTGAGCCCATTACTAATGCTCTAAGGATTGGGGTTAGAGTTAACGTGTTACTGTATTCAGATGGGGGATACAACGTAAAAAAGTTTGTGCCTTTGTAGGGGTTAAACTAGGTTTTACCCAGAGAGAGGAAAAACTGAAAGGAGGATGGCGCTTTGCAATAAACAAAATAGTTTTTTTCGTTTTGGGTTAAAGAGACTTGCGAAGATTCTGTACGAGGACAAGGTAGAGATGTGTTGTGATATTAATGGTGGCATGGAAACTCCCAAGAACATCTTCATGAAGCTATGTACGTAGTATTCATTTATTTGATATAATAATGGTTGTAAGGGTGTGTATACTGTATATATATATATTTCTTATTTTTCCCCTCTTCCATTTATATTATTTTGTCAGTTTGTGTTGCCATGCAGGAATTGCCTTGATAAGCTTTGGAGCAAAGAATCATGCCCTTTTGATCTTTGGTCCAACTTTCTTCTCTTTTGACCATATTGAGAGCACTGAGCCGATAGATAACAAGCTGTAAATATATTGATTTGGGTGTAGTTCTCCATTGAATAGCAACAAAAAAGGTGGTCCACACTCCACAGCACAAATGATGCCACGCTCATTCATTCTGTGTGGGGGAGAAAAGAAAAAGGAAAAGAAAGAAAAGAAGAAAAATCAATTTCCAAAAGGGAACAAAGTGACTGTCCTGTACAATGGGTTAAGGACCTCCTCTCCTTAGATCCTTTCCTTGGCATCGGATCTACGAAGCACTGCAAAAGCAAAAACTCAGACAGACAGATTCATCTCTCTTTCTTTATGCTTCTCTTTTTACCATCAAATGTTTGGCGTAAAAAAAGAGAAAAAGAAATACTTAACCGCGGTGCATTGCACAGAGAGAGTAAGACGGACTAGCCAGGATGGAGAACTTGTGGGGGACAGACAAAGCGTGGAAAAATATGAACAAAATTGAAAGGGGAGCTGAGCTAAGCTAAGCTAAGCCAGGAATCTAAAAGAGTAAATTAAAAGATGGGGGGGGGGGGGGGGGGGGGTGGGGTTTGGGTTAAGACAACTTTTTTGCCTTTAAAGATGAGGGTTTCCAAAAATGGGATCTCTTCAACGGTTGGAAATCGTTTGGAGTTATTTTATACAAAGACTTAATAATTGAGAGGGTGTGTTTTTTGTGTTTGTGTTTGTCTGATATATACTATACACACACACACTATGAACTGACTGCGACTGGGACTTGACTCTGGGGGCATTGGATTGGTCCTCTATATATTGTGCTGTGAAGTGTTAGATCGCTTTCATCATCCGCTCAGACAAACTCCTCCTTTGGTTTCCCTTTATAGGACGAGCTATTAAGCTCTCTCTCTCTCTCTCTCTCTCTCTCTCTCTCTCTCTGCATCTCCTTCTATAACCCCGACCTGTGCTTTGCCTTATCTTACATACCCAGAAAAAGTCTCTCTCTCTCTCTCTCTCTCTGCCTTCGCTTTCATGCACTTTCCTTTTATGGTATGCTTTTGCGTTGTTATTGAGTCCACAAGTTTACTATCGATTCGCATCTTTCATTCTGCCTTAACATGAATAACAGAACATGAATATGTGGGCAAGGTTGCTGACTTTAGGGTTTCTATATGAGCGGGTAAGGATGATGGCATTATTTCTATTTAGATGCTTTGTTGTCTTTGAATATCTTCGGTCCCGAGCTTGGCCCTTTTTTTTCTTTTCTTTTTTATAGTTTGATTAGGAATTCACGCCTCCTTTTAATTACGAATCTTAAGGTCAGCCAAAGTTGTTAATCATCATGTCACCTAATTATTTTTCTACACATCATAAATGGGGGTGATAAAAGTGAAGGCGATACATGAGACGTTGGATTTTCAAAGTCAATGCCGATGGCGTTGAAATATCTTTAGAATGAACATTTACTCAATATTGATAAAAGAGAATTGTAACTTCAAAGCATTATGACAACATTTTAGCTATAATTTTGACTATAAATATCATAATCACGCATAAGACTCTAATTTAAAAAGTTATTTTTTGCTGCATACAGGTTACACGTTATCATGCCTAGTGATCACCATTTCGACAATTAAATTGATGTGGAATTCTCTTTAGCTATTTAGCTATTTGGATTTGGCTTGATTTGAGTATTAATCCAAATTTTCAGAATTATCCCCATGCTCTTTGGTTCTCATCGAGCATTCTCTATTTATCTATGATTCTGTCTTCCTAAATTCTCTTTCTTATTTTAGCATTATTTTATCATAAATTTTTTATTACTTTTTTATTATTATATATTTATAGAATATCTGAAATTACCTCACAACCTAAACGTAACCTAATCTCGAAGTGTTATTGTTACTGGTCTGCCATCAAAACAGTTCTATTAATATCTTCCACCAAAAAGTAAAAAGAGAAAGATGAATAATGATGGTGTATACGCGTCTATACCTCAAAATCAGGATATTATATTTGGACTGAATTAGAAATTCACTTTTAAATTAAGTTGATACAACCTTGGCTTGATAATCAAGAAATGAATACTTTGGAAGGATTAAGAATTGATAAGCTTTGATAAGGATTCGGGTTTTAAAATTTATCTTATATATAAGATATTACTCTATCTATATATAAATATTTTAAGAGTATACTCCACACACCGACTTGAGAATAAGATTTTTTTTTAATTTATATTGTCCGGGAAAAATAAATTAATAATTTAATCAACATACATGCCAAAAAATATCTATTATTCCCAGGTCCACATATGTAAATTGCGGAGAAAATTGAGGTCCTGCAGCTGAAGAGTCGACATATATGGTACTTCAAAGTTAAAAGCAACTGGACCACAAAAGTCCTTCGAGACCAAAACCTAGATTCATAGAAGGTTGGCCGTGGTCCCTCTTATCAAGAATGAGGATGCAGGACTCTGATGCCAACATTGAACTCTTTCTTATCTTCACATGTACATACAATAGGCATCTTATTTATAGCAGTCACGTTTAGGTTGCCATCATCAAATATGTGGCCACGCAGAGGAAGAAGATCATGATCACTTGTTATAATTTGTCAAGCAATGTTAATGCTCTTTGTTTTGAATTTGTTGTCTATGCTAGCTACATGTTTGGCTGTGTTTGGATGTTAAAATGATTTTAGATAATCTAAGTTAATCTGTGAATAATAATATTTTATAGATCCCGTTGAGATATATTTGAATGTAAATAAACTGAGATATATGTATAAATATATAAAGCAAATTTAGATGAGTTTAACTTTTTTATGAAAAATTGAAAAAACAATAAATCCTATTAATGATTTATTTAAGATGGGTTGAGTTCGCTCAACCAACAAAACATAACCAGAATAATTTCTTTAATGTTATATTTAAATAAAAAAATCAATTAAAATGTAATAAATCAATTGATGTGATTAGAAATGACAAATACAATATGAATGATAATATTTAGTATTTGATACATATTCTGTCTATGAAAAATTTTCATAAAAGTAAATTCACAAATTGAACTGGTTTGATGTGATAAATTAAATTGTAAAAATATTTTCACTGTAAATATATTTAACGGATGAGTAAAGCCATATTAATTTGTAGGTATAGTGCTCTAAATATTTATTACACATAGGGGATAAATAAGTTTGCAATTATTTAGTTTTTAAATTTTCTTTTGTGTTGATTTTTTTTCTTTAACAAAATTTTATTATTTTATTATATATATACATCATATTAAAGTTGCTTCAAGATACTTTCCTATTATGGAAAGGTATGGATGTGGATGTAGGTGAGTCTTTAACAATGGGCACCACAAACCCAATCATCTCCAGCCATTCGTTTCCCCCTTTTGGTGGTATTCATTATTTTGAAAAGTGGCAAGTGGGCTTCACAAAAAGTAACGCTCCACGTGTTTGACAAAAATATTCTAATTTTAAGAAAATAAACATAATAGGCTAATTTCCTAATATTTATATCATCCATATAAAAATTATAATTAATGTGATATATTTCGCAGGAGAAGAAGTTTTTAGAAATTAGAAAAAAAGAATTTTAGGTTTATTTATAAGCAAAATCTTAGGAAAATTACTTTCGCCACCCAAATTTTTTTTTTTAATCATAGTTTGTTAATAAGATTTTGATACGAAAGAGATAAGGTGAGAGGAGATTTTTTATTGATAAATATTTTATATATTATATAAAATTATGTCAATTTTTTAAATTTATTTTAATAGGATGTTTTCTTGAATATAATAATTTTTTTTATTTATTTTTATTAATTAATTAATTTATTCGAGTACTGAGCTTAAACGATTGGATGGCTTATTCATGGAAACTCACAATTGGTGACTCACCAATTGCACCAGTACTCGTATAGTTGCATTGTACATAGATTGAAGAGAGAACCTCATAAGCTCACCACCCAATGCACTAAACTGTCACAATTGTCAAACTCGGGAAGCTCAAAAGTCTGCAAACATAAAACAGGTTTCTGGGTTTCCATTAGATAAAAGAAAGAAAAAGAAAAAAAACTTTCTGGGTATTTATCAATGTTAGCCCCGTTTTTCACATAATTCCACGAAAATTACAGATGGCTTTCCTGGCCACAATGCGTGCTGCATGGAAAAGCAGATGATCAGATACATCGATCATTAACAACCAGGAAAAAATAGCCATGCATGTATCATATAAATAGCATATGATTATGAGCTATATATATCCGTACTGACCTGGAAAACGTGAATGGGAGAAGAACACACATGATCACTCAAAAGGATACGACTGTTCCTCTAAATGTATATTCACACATCATGATGAAAATGAAAATTTCCTTTTTGTGTTGGGAGGGAATGGGATGGACGTTTACGAGTTTCCTATTTGGGAAGAAAGACTTTTGCATTATTTCGATCCCCCAATGAATAAGTTTTTTCACGAGAAAAGTTTGTGGTGTCTAATCACGCACACCCCTCGATCGATCTTTGGTGAGCATATAAGTAGAAGAGATCATCAGAAGACTAGTACGAGTAGTCTAAAACCTACCTTTCCAAAACAAGAAAATGGGCTGGGTTTAGCGTTTCATAAAAGGCTATTATTTTTCTCTTTCGGGTTTTCTTGACTGACCCCATTTTGTTGATTGTGGTAGTTACGTGGATGGTGTATGAACTCGATTTCCCTCGTCGAAAACATGAACTACTCTTGTTGTCAATTTCAGGCATTTCTCACTTCCTAAGATAAGCATATAATCATATCCATGTGTCCCTTGTTTTTGCAATTTTGAAAGCCGCCCTCCCATTTTCCCAATTCTTCCTTTCCCATTTGTTGTAAGTTTGATGAGTGAAAACAAGGAGAATTTTCAACTGTTTGAAATAGGTTATTCTGGTTGCCAAAACTAGCATGCGTCGACCTGATATTGTAGTTGTAGACTCTAACAATGGGAGATGCCATATTTACAAGTTTCAACTACTCTATAAGCTGCCTCCCCATTTTGCTAAAAAGTTTTCGATCGCTTTAAATTATTAATTTTTGGCCTGGAAATTGCGAGGAAGTTCCTCTCTAGATATTGGAATACTTAGCCTAGAATTAAGGCTGGCCTAACCTCAAAGCTACCCTACCTTTTTGCCAATACCAATTGAGTAGTTGAAACAGAACAAAAGATAGTTTCAAAGAGAAATGATCCTTAAATAGACAAGCTCCATAAAAAAAGTGAATCCTATCTAAAAAAATATAAAAAAATTATTTTTTATTAATAACTCACGTTTTTACAAATGACTTGTATGAAACTTATCTATTTGATGTTTATATCTAATATTACCAAATTCTCATAACTTTTTGTCCCCAGTTCTCTAAAGTAACAGTTCATACCAATGAATTCATAGTAGTTTCAGCTACCACAATTTAATATTTATTTTTAGGTCTCTTCATGTATCTTTGCACCCCAAAATCAATGAGTTTTTAGCCATTAGCTAGTTTGGTCGAATATCAAAAGATAACAAGCTAAGTTTGTAGCTATATATATATGTATTAGGTTTGGGCAAGCAACTCGATTAAGAAAGAAATCTGATCCAAATCCTGGCTAGCTGTGATTGATTTATACTTGTAAACTAGTCTTGGTATTATTCAACTAAATCACAGCACATATATAGCTTAGAGTAGTAGGATTCAAATAGGGTGTTGAATCACTGTTTGTCCGAAAAGGATTAGCTGATGGGAAAACTCAACTTGCAAATAATGATATCAAATCACTTCTTATTTAAAAAAATTCCACGTAAAATTGTAAATTTAATCCTTTAATTCATACTTTTAACATGTTGCGTCAATTTCAATTCCAACCTCATTTACTTGGCAACTTCAAAGAGCGCAGTACAGCCAAGGAAATGCCTTAAAATCATAATTATTTGTAAAGAAAAAGTGGCTCTCAATAACACAAACTGAGAGGATCGTATGTGATAGATAAGGTAAATCTGAGCATGGCAACAAATGTATGGGCATTAAAAAGAAATAGGAACAGAGGTTTCATCAAATTTCCTGCACTTCAATTATCCCGTTTTAATGGTGTTAACATGATTTTTCAACATTTTTTAATGTAACTATTTTCATCTATGAACATGTAACACCATGGTGATCTGTCATTCCACCGTATGCCTCATGGAGTAACTCTATATACAATAACAACTACATGTCAAGCTGGTTTGGTCTGTGCAGATAATGATGCGCGCAACCGTGTAGCTTGATAGGTCACTGGATTGCTCTTTTTCAGGTCTGATATGCATGCGTGCAAACGTCTAAGTACTGGTCTTCTGTTCTTCACATCAACTGCTATAAAATAAACAGACATGACACAGGTATCAATTTCAGGCACCGAATCAGAACATCTATTTTCCAAGGAATATAGAACAAAGATATTAACCAAGTAGAACAAATTCTATATATATGCACAACACATGGTGGTATGTAACAAAGAAGAAAAATACCACAAATCCGTTGCAAGTAGGCAAATAAGTAGAATAATGAACAAACCATATCATTTGACTTATTACTGACCTGCAATACCGGTGTTCCTCTCTTTCTGCGAGAGCAGAAGTTATCAGCTGTTAAAAGAGGAATAAAGGGGAAGAATTATATTCCTCAAATGATCAGAAAAGGAATATTACAGAGCACCCCCCATAGAAGTTATTACTCACACTTTCAGATCCAGATCAAATACAAAGTGCACCCATGTCAGGCGGCCCTCCATCGGATCCATGAATTGGTGCAGCTTTAGCAGTTCCACCTTTCTTGCCTTGCTGCCGTTCCTTTCTAGCCTTTCTAGAGTCAATTGAATGGTTTCTGATACAAATAACAACACCACATTTGTATTCAGGGAAGGACCCAGAATTTTTTTATCAGAGGTGCCAAAGCATGAATAAAATAATGTATGAAGATTTCTGTCTCTATTTGTAATAAGACTGAAGGAGCATGGGAGTGTTTAAGGGGCAGGACTTCTCATTATATCTCAATGGTTTAAAGTTTAAACCAGACAACAAACCAAACAAACCAACTCCTCTTGAGATCCAGACAAGAACGTGAATACATGCATACCTCTGTGTGTGTGTGTGTGTGTGTGTGTGTGTGTGTGTGAGTGTGTGCATGACTGTGTCCTGAAAGATTTAAACATTCATTTAAAATAGGAGTTCAAAAGGCATACACAACAAACTTCGCAGAGGATCTTCCAGGGACTGCTCCACAACAAGCCTTGTATTTCTTCTTTGAACCACATGGACAGACCTTATTTCTTGAGATCCTCTGCAGGGAAGGAAGATGAACAAACAGTCCTCATTTTAAAGGGAAGCAAAAAGGGATTTCAAATTTTCATCATATCAAAAAAACCTTGTCATCTGGCTGGGAACTACTATCATCACGACTTCTTTCAATGCTATTACTGGAAACATCTTGTTTGTCGATGTTCTCTACTTGTTTTTCCTCAGGTTGCTCGCAATTTCCATTTTCATCTACACCTGGACATCCTTAAAATTTTAAAATCAGAACACTAAAAACAAAAACAAGAACCATGAAATATTCCACAATGTGAACCAACCATGGATTATAATTGAATCATATAGTTAGAAAATAGATGAGGTAAGTAATAATGATCTATTACCTTAAAAACCAAAACCCAAGTTTAACTTTCTACCTCAAAGCAAATGCTAAAGCTGCACCAGTTTTTAGTCACTCTTTTTCAAGTAGAAGTTACAAATTTCTCCACTCTTTAGGTTCAATCCTCCCTTTTCAAACTTGGACTGGGATGGATTGAGAAAATAGAAACTCCCAGGAAAAATGTCCTAATGCACCAACTAATTAATAGACCAAAAGAAGCAGAAGAATTTTAAAAAAGACAAACAAAGAACAGCTTCCAAGTCATCAATGAAACACCCTTCCAATTTACCAATTGTAAGAAACAAATAGATACTGCAGATTAAAATATACAACACTAAATAAAGCAATATTTGCTTCCAAATCATCCCATCACATGAACGCTTAAACCCATGCATGATTTCCTAACAAGAAAACTACCATAATAACACCCATTTCCTTCCTCTGATTATTTTAAGACACAGCCACTTAACTGAAATTAAAATGTGGACTGGCAATATTTTTTTCCCCATAAATTGCAAAAGAAGAAGGTCGTAAGGATTTTAAATATTTTATGCTAGGTAATCTGATATCGTTTCCAGCAGAAGTAAGCAGGGAGAGGACTCTTGACATTTGCTTGATTCTATAAGAATCTAGTGGTTAGGTTCTCTAAATTGAAAATGCTGGAAATCCTTGCATCTAGACTTCCATTCAAGGTTTCTTTTTAAGAATAAAACTATTCAGCAAAGATAACACGTACAGAATAAACTAAAAAATGGCAAGAAAACACATACACAACTATTTATGTAGAATGTAAAAAGCTTATTATTTAGAAAAAAACCTGGCATCATATCCAGGTAAAGCCTAATTTAATTATCTAGAGAGTGCAAAAACTACTGACCGGCCATTACCATTGGAAGTATCTGCTTGACCAGGAAATGAATCAGTTTTCACCAAGCAGTCTTCTGTTCCTTGTTCTGCTATAAGAAACTCTATCGCAAGATCAACATCAACATGTACTTGCCCTAGAACCTGGTATGAAAAAACATACATAAGGAACATGGAACACCTAAAAGTTCCAAGCCGTCTAAGCATACCAGCAATAGAAGTTTAAGATGTCAGCATTGTGAGATACTGCAGTCAAACAAGAAGGATTTGGGGGAAGCAAAATAAATAAAATTAAAGGCAGCCGGTTATCACTCACCTGATTCACTTTTTCAGAGTCTTGACATCCACTTCCTGCCATAACCATTTTGATGGATCCAGCATGAATACAACCCTCGCCTGTTCCCCCTTTGGATCGCTTGACTGCAACTTTTGATTGATGAGCTGTTGCTGAAAGATCAGCATCCGCCTTTCACAAACTATAGTTTATCAGGATATGGAACACAGTAAATGTTTGGACTCATATATAGATTACCATTGTAGTGATAAGGTAAAGTTTGTAAAAGAGAGAAAAAAAAAAGTACAAACCTACCTTGATAATGATTGGCCTAGCTGGCCCATCACAAGTGTCTTCCTTTAACCGCACACTATTGTAATGTTCTTCATCGTGATAAGATCTGAAAAACCAATTGCATATGATATTCCAGAACAAAAACACCAACCATCTATAATAGGAGGAAGCCTTTACTAAACAAAGAAGTGGATCCAAACTGAGCTGATGATATATCTCGAAGCATCAAACCCCATACAAATAATTAGTGTAATGATTGTGGTACCACTAGAGAAAACTGGCTGCCATTCCTTGTAGCACTAAAAAGATGTATTTTTCTGTGGATCGAAAAGAATTAGTTCATTCTGTATTACGTGAGTTGCTCACATTCTAATTAAAAGTTTGATAAGTAATACGTCCTACAGAAGCACTAGACAGTATTTAATTTTTTTTCCTCTTAAAGCTTAACCTTATGAGTCCTCACCTGCCAATATAATTTTACAATGCACATTGAAGATCATATAGACACTAAAACACATTTACAACAAAACTAACTCTCACTTCCAAATTTATTAGCATTCTTAGAATGTACCATATGTCAAAGCAACTGTCATCACTCAACTCAATAAAGCATGGCCCATAAATTCAAGATTGGCTAGATAATCCTTTCCCACCAATCAGATCTATTAAGGCCATTGTAGAAGATATTTTCCACAAATATACAAATTGCAAGGAGAGGTTGACACCTTACACGTAATAAAAAGATATGCAAAGCATATTATAATCAGGATTAAGATTCTAGAAAACTTACAAATGGACCATCCGAGCTTCACGTTCATCAAAATTACGAATGTACCAGCGGGGTGACATATTCTGCAACAAGTAAGATCCATCCCACATAGGACTAAGGAAAAGCGCAAGGGAAAGCATATGTATGAGTTCATGTTGAAGTACACATGCATGATTTCTTCAATTTAAGTTGTGTATGAATGTTTTGACTGGATGAATTTTGTAGCACGGCAATGCCAGATGGAGTGGGCACATTACTGTGGCATTTTCTGCCTATGCAAATTTGTTGCAGAAACTTATATGAGTCAAAACTCAAAAGCTACATATACACTCTTCAATGTCATTATTTAAGTTTCAGGAAGAATAGTCATAATTTTTTCTAGTAATATCACATTTGTGAATTCACTTCATGACTACCATTTTAATTTTTCACACTATAAAACAAATATATGGTGCATACTCTAAATCAAGAAGAAAAGGAGACAACTCAGGAAAATCAATAGAATACTGCTAAGAGTAAAGTTTCATACTATCATTTGATGCATACAGACCGATGATATTTTTTTCTTTTGTATGTTTTTTAATAAACATATACCTAAGAAAAATATATCCTATACGGTTAAACATTGAAATTCCCTGGAGTTTTAAGTCTCTAAGACTAGATTTAACAATTGGTCTAGAGTCTCTTGAAAATATTTAATGCAATCAGTACTGAGAGGCAGCCTCAGCTTGTACCACAGAGAGAATTTCCCATCAAGTTTGACTAAAGCACTTAAAGACTAGCTTAATGGTGCAAAACTGAAACGCTAAAATATAAGGGAAAAAAAAGAGGAAAAAAGAACGGGAAAAAGAAGGATATTATCCCGATCAAGAGAGTATATAGATGAGTGCTAGTAATAGACGCTAACACAGAAGAAAAGGGTCTCACTCTGTGAATGCATATATTACAATGGGTAACAAGAGAAGCAGCCTGCAATTCCATATGTCCAGCCCATGTGCCTTCCTTTTCCATGGATTGGCAATATTCATCAAACGGTACCTCATCCTCGATAAATGGTTCAAACATTTCGCGATTCTTCTGTTAGTTACAACTCCAATGTCAAAACCCTTACAAGCTGATTGTCCAAAAAAATGGGGTTGGGATTGAGGCTTGGAGGGAGCGAGGGGGAGAACAAAGTAAATCATCCATCCAGTTTGCCAAAAAAACCCAAGTCATTGTAAACAAAACAATACACAGAATAAAAATTCTTGCAAACAACAATAAACAGAGTTGCAAAGGCCATTAAAATAAAAAGAGATTTCACATTGACAGGCAGGTTTACCACTTTACGTGCTAGAAAAAATGAAAGTAAAATGAAGTAACTTTAAGACCATAAAGTCAGAAAAAACATGTAACAGCTTAACTGTCACATTTCCAAGTATAAGAAACAAGTATTTCAAATACCATTTCTTTCATACTGACTGCCACTTATTTTACAAAGCCCCTCTATGCTTATTAGAACAACATATCACTAATCATTGTAGTACAAATCTACTTGTAAAACAAGAGTGTGTGTATAACGGATTAAGAACTACATACTGTTGTAAAACACCATAAAATCGAGAAAAGGAAAAGGTGCAAGATCAATATTCTCACCAAAAGAAAAAGGATAAAAGAAAAAGAAAAAGAGAGGGTACTCATGGAAAAAAAGGTTTAATTTCTCTCAAAGGGTTTTAATTTCTCTCAAAGGCCAAGTACCAAAATATATTCTACCACCATGCTGCGATATTTTTTATGTTCCTCTTCATTTCCTTCCAACTGATCTGCAAGCGCCCTGCAAATAAACAAATTAAACTGCATTATTACAAAAAGTATTTGATGCCTTTATTTTGTAGGTCAATTGTGAGACACAGATCATACACAAGAAAAGTTGAATAATCTACGTACATGTGCATGGGTAGAATGCAACCTTAAAACCTATCAATATAAGAATTTCAGAAGTACAATTACACCACACGGTACATACTGTAAGTAGCCAGACGTAAGATGAGGCCATGGAATTAATACTCGCCTGAAAAAACAATTGCCATCTGCAGTCACTTGGACAATTTTTAGGCCCAATGCATCAAGCTGAGCACGGAACTGAGAAAGATCCGCCGGCTTTCCCTGCTTTTTGACCTGTCAACCAATTAAATTACCATTCACCAATTGTTTTAGAAATTTTAAAATGAACCATTTATTAAAGCATTATGCCAAATACAGCCAAATTATTTAACTTGATAAACAATCCTCCCATCATCCAAAAGACCATACAATCTAAGGTTGGCAAAAATAAGCTCGTCTGATTATTCACTCCTTCAGGGGTCAAATTGTCATGCGCATCCTCCATTCAATCCCATCGGCTAAAACAATCATCTAAGGAAAAATGCTGCACGACATCTCATTGAGATACCGCACACTTCATCTAATCTCGAATTTCAACCAAAAAATAATAATAATAATAATCACACTTGATCAAAGGCAAACGACTTATCCTATTAAACAGTCTCCTAAATGCAGATTTTGCTTCGTTACCATATCATAGAGACGTGCAGATAAATTAATGCTTGGAAAATATATACTATAAATAGCTGCTCAACTGCTACCATTACCGGAATTATCCTTAGAAAAACTGAGGTTTCTTTACCAATAATTCTTTACCCCCTCGCAACCTCAAATTCTTCGCTACATAGCTTTAGCTCTCCGTATTCAGATATCACAAACTTCTCTAATTGAACCAAACCCAAATCATGGACCGAAAAATTAAACAAGTGAGTAAAAATAAGAATAACAAAAACTCGATACAAATTTAATAAACAAAGTTGAAAGTCAAATATACAATATAGTCCGTATCAACTGTTACAAAAATTTGTGAGCCTGCAGATATAGTTTCGTTTAAGAAAAACTGTACGACTAAATCCGAAATAGAAACAAGACTTTTAAGCGATAATGCATAAGCTTTGGCGAATACAGCCAATGAGACAAGAACAAAGAAAGAATAACGAGGACAACAATTCCGGGGAATGAATGCTTACACGAGGCTGCTTCTTCATAGGTTTCCGGGTTTGGTGCTTTGTCTTCACCATCCTTCTCCGAATCCAACACCGTTTCCTTCCGATTACTTGCAGAGAATCATTGAGTTCAGATTAGAGAGAGATCAAAAAACTTGTAGCGGCGGTGCCTCGTGCATCGTCAGAGGTCCATGGGCCTTCAGCGAAAGTGGGTTCGGCCTTCTTCTGTCTTTTTGCTTGCTTTTCGGGTTCAAATGTTTCGGGCCCTAGTCGAGCTCAAAAAAAGTTGCTGATCCGTTACGGTTCTTGTGTCAACTTAAGCCGCTTTAATATAAGATTTCGTTTCAACAAGTGTTCAATTCAAAACTGTTATTCTCAAGTTATTATTGTGTAGAATATATCATTCACGTTGCTTAAACGGTCAAATTTAATTTGTAATCACTTAAATGATAACATTTGATTTGTAAAGTTCAAATTTTAAAATTTATCTTTCGAATTAAAATATAACATATAAACAATATGTGGTGTAGAGGTCTTAGAATAACTGTACTTTGATGTATTTTATATGTTAGCACTTAGCAGCCAATTATGAGCACCATGGCCTTTTCTTTTCCTTTGAAAATCTCTATGGCCACTTCATAAGAAGGGCTGAGCTTGGTTGACGTCCATGTCCTTTGTTGGGATGTGATAAGGATGAACATGACAACTGGACACGAGACAATGCATGCACTCGCTAGAGTCACTCAAACAATTCAAAGAGTTTCAAATTCCTAATTTTTATTTTTGTCAACCAATAGGGCATATTAAGGGCATATTTTTTTTTTCTAAGCAAGCATGTTATAAATATATTTAATAGTTACAAGATACAGGAGTCAACAGGGTGGGAGGCCCAAACAATTATCTCAAACCAGTTAATATAACACAAGAATGACAAAAAAAAAAAAGGGAATCTAAAACCAATGACTTGACCCTCATCTATTTCCCACAAAGGGGAGCCGTCTAAAATAATTTTGGTGCAGTCTGTTTACTATGATTGGAAGTCGCAGTGGATTGTTTTCTGCTGCATTTTGATGGTTTGGATTGGCTGAAAGAAACTTTCACTACCTCTTTATCTCAATCCTTAGTTAAAAGAAGCAAGAACATAAGGAAATGACAAGCGAAATATGGGTCAAATTGCCAACAGACGATTGTCCGTGACTGTGAAGGCACGTGGAGGCCATGTGCTACTCTTGAAGAGAGGAGGTTGGTCAAATCTAAAAGATTTAAGATCACTAAATAGTACTGCACATGGCAACGAAAGATTCTCTCTGGCATGGCAGTGGGTGAATAGCACACTCGATTTGAGCCGCCCATGAGACGTACACGCTGCTCTTTCTTACTATCTTATTCTTTTGTCATTCGAAGTATCAGCAGTTGAGAAGTCTTGTAGTGCAGTGCATGGCAGTTGTGGGTAGCCGGAAAGCAATAAATCAAAGTATCTCCGTGCTATAGTTGGAAAACAAAGAAAAAAGCGGCAAAAAAAATAATTCAATGTTCAATTCTAGGATGAGCCGGACAAAAGGAGGGTGGGTGGAGCTGAAACTACTTCCACCCCACTCTGGATGGAGATGTGAACGGACATGAGGAGATATTTAGGCTTTGGTTGAGAGCATTTTCGCGTAGATTAGAACAGTTTTTTAGGTAGTGCTACTCAGGGCAGAATTACCAAAATTTTGGCCATAATAAAACCATTTGATTAATTAAACTAGTTTTGGATGCGAAGGTGCACGACAAATCAATACTGAGATTCGTTAAAGACTCGTTTTAAATTATTCCAACTTAACAACCAGAGAGATAGAGAGAGATGGATTTCATTGATTTGGAAGTTTCTTTAAAGGGCAACCACAAATTCCATTACCATCACGTATATTATATATATATATATATATTAATACTATATAAAATTGCTCTTATGTATATATATATATAATGGCAATACTCCAAAAAAAAAAAAAATGCTCAAGTCGATCGCCTTATGATATTGATCATGTAACCACTCAATAATCGTTAGTACATTAATGATTATTCGGGCCACCAAATAATTATTTTTATTAAATATAGTTACATCTTTTCTTTCAACGTAATATTCGAAATGTTTCGTTGACCTTAAATTTTGAGACATGGTCCAACTTTATCTTAAGTTGCTTTGATATGATCATGATTCATGTTACTCCGATCCCAAGAACAATCAAAATTAAATGGCAGGATCGGCGCGCGGTAGCCCATTTGGGACACACAAGCAGCACGTTTTGACGGACGTATCACATATATTGGTTACAAGATTATATGATCAACACTTGGTAATGATGGACACCATAGATATAACACACATCATATTATTATACCCTCTCTCTATTTCATGTGGTACGTATATGCATGAAGTAATACGAACGGTTGTCTTTTGAAGTACTACAGTTATAAAAAAATTTCATAAAAATAAATTGATTAGAAAATGATCACTTAATTTTATATGATACGTTAAGGCTACGTTTGGATGTTGAGCTGAATTAAGTTCTTTATGAATATTAGTGAGTTGAGTTGATGGAGTGAGTTATGTGAGACCCATCTAAAATGAGTTTAGATATGTTTGGATGTTAAGATGAGTTTAGTACTATTTATAGAAAGTTGAAAAGGGTTATGAGTCTCACGTATAAAGAAGTATTGAGATGAAAAAGCTTATAGACCTCACGTGTAAAGAGATTTTAAGTTGAAATGAGTTTAGTAATTTAAGAGTTTGATATTTTGATGTTAGACTCAGCTTAAAATTAGACTGAACTGAGTTGATTTCAATTAATTCTCACAATCAAACGGGATCTAAATCTATCAATTTACAATAAAAGTAACTTTACAATTTAACGTATTATATCAACCCACGTCAGTGTATCATCAATTTACTTTGATGAAATTTTTTTATAACTAAAACATTTCTTTTTAGTAAGTATTATATAACGTACGTACCCATATCAGATTATAACCATATATTTCCAACTTGAAAGCTTGATCAATTACTTCGGAGAATCTTTACACAAATGTGTATCGTATGTAGCCTGACTAAGACTTATTTGATCGGTTCGTAGACAAAGAGATGATCATTGGGATTAGACTTAAAGCAATAATCATCATTCGTTCACGGCAATGAACACTTTGTGTGGCATCAAAGCAACTTAAATATTGGATCATTGGCTCAAACGAATATAAAGAGGTAGAGATGATCAATTAATTGACAAGAATTGCAGATTAGATTGGATTACTTGAAGTCCAGTACTACAAGTTTGCATGTATAAACTGGCGTATCATTGCAAATTAAGTTAGGTTATGAGTTGAAGTCCAGTTGGTTAAACTTGACTTGATGGATGGATGTTGCACAGTCTCTTCAACGATACCCTATGTCTTTGGGTGCATTATTGCTAAACATGAATATTATAAATGGCTTAATTACTCGATCTAGTTCTCCACGAATTACTTAGCATATATAGGTAGAAAAATTTTATTCTCAAGTCGGTATATAAAGCATATATACCTAATTATAAAATGTTTACATAATATAATTTGATTTGAAAGATAAATTTTAAAATTTGAATATTACAAATCAAATTTTACCATTTAAGTGAGGTGGACCAAGTGTACTCTACTTACCGACTTGAGAATAAAATATAACTATATATATACATGGTAACTATATATATATACCAAATATTTTGGATACAAAGATATTACACAAAAGTAAACTTACAAATTGATATGACTTGATGTGACACTACGTCAGATTATAAAGTTACTTTTATTGTAAAGTAGATATAATAGATCTTATGAAACCACATCAATCTATAGATTTATTTTTGTATAATCTTTTATATATATAAAAATTCTCAATATATATACCATGCATGCAAGCTGGTGAGTATCATTTGGCAGTAACTCTGCCTCATGTACTGCGTGATGATCAATATGTTGCAACAAGAATGAATAGTGCTCCATTCTTGACAGCAAACTAAACCAATTAAGACACTCCAAATTAAGTTGTCTGCCAAGGACTGCAATAATATTGCTTTTACACGCGACCATAGAAGAAGAATGGTTCAACTTCAAACCAACGTAAAGAGATGTATGAAAACGAAAAGACTTGACAAAAAAAGGAGCAGCTGATCATGTTGATGTAGTACTTTATAGCTAGCAGATGTGAGGAATTACATAAGAAACGCACGATATGCATCATCACATTCATGTATACATGATGATCATAATCGATCAGCTTTCAACTTTTTTCAAAAATTAGGTCATAGATCATTAAGATCCATACGTACCACCATTGATCTCTGTGCTTACCAAAAATTTAGATCTAAACTTCCCAAAATCATGATTATCCTACAAAACTTAATTAAATTCGTGTCCATAGCATGTAGCATAGCTCTTGAAACATCACCACTTTAGGGGTTTAGCTTCTTACATTATGTAATTCTTATAAATTCTCTTGGACTCTTCTGTACAATCCCTATTTCGCACACTCACAAGGTAGATTTTCTTTCTAGATTTTCTATATATATATATATATATATATAAAAAGTGCTACAACTATAAAGTAATTATTAATTTTATGTAATTCTTTTACAATTAGAGTATTTATCTTTCAGTAAGCTCGTTGTTGATGAAATTGAAATGTTTTTACTATAAATAAGATATTGTTAAAAGTGGTACGATTCGAGCAGGAAAACTCCATAATATTTATTCTGTGACGTTAGTGCTTTATATCTGGCAAATCATGTGGGCCTGCAGTGTTAGAAGGCGATGTGACAAAATTCAGTGGTTTGGTGAGTAGTCATTAAAGTTTATTCAGCATAGAAAATTCCATACATGCAAGCTGAATTCAGGTCGAGTAGAATCCTATGTGGAAAAAAATAATCAAGTACTTGCCTATCTTCACCCACGAAAAAGGGAGAAAAACAAATAGTAGGTCAATGCTTTTGCATGCGTACCTAGGAGTTGGTGTCCATCTGGCCATTCAGATATGATAGTCATTGCCTTACTGTCACTGGATTATTCTTAAACCATTGTTAATTATTTTAATAAATTTTTATTAAGGATATAAATAGAATGTATAAGTTCAATTTTGATTCAAAACCAAAACCACACCGACAGTATTTTTACACTAAGATGCCGATCGAAACTGACCTCCAAGAAGGAAAAGAACCCGTTATAATCTTATGACTGGTGTTGATCGGTTCAATAGTCAATTTGTCGGTGACTAACCCATCTCCAAATAAGCAAGTTCACATCACAATTTCACAACAAATCAACACAAAATTCACAAAAAATTCAAAAATGCATAACAAATAAACTCAAAAATCACAAATTAAAATAACAAACAAACAGAATTGAGAGAGGTTTGGTAATACATGGCTTTGACAAACAAAGTGTAGCGGTAATATGAGAGTTTACGAGGCTGGGGCAACCGCTTCATTTTTGTGGAGGTCTGAGAATTGGGAGGAAGCTAGGACAGTGGGACTTGGGATTCTAGGAGCAATGAGAATTGGAAGGGACAACAAGTGTTGAGAGGAAGAAGAACAACAAGAGAGTGGGGGCGGCGAGGGAGAGAGGAGGGATCAGAGGGTTATTAAACTCTACTTCGAAACGGCGGGCGCTGTTTCACCTTATATTTCACTTAATTAAATGAAACGACATCATTTCATATATAAGAGAAAAACTTATATATACCATCGGCCGATTTGGTGGTTTGACAGTGGTTCAAATCGGGACCAAACCAGCCAACATCGTTTTGAGTAAATATCTACCACTGGCTGATTGATTCTTCACCAGTTCCCGTCAATTGCGATATGTCTGGTTGATTCCTGTAAACTCCTAATTTTTACATCGCAAATATGTTTTTATTTATTTATTTAGTTATTTAGCAAGTCATGTGTAGTATAATGATAATGAATAGAAAAATAATATTAAATACAAGTTTTTGGCAAATCTTTTGTTAAAAAAACAAGAATCATAAGGAAAAAAAGTAAAAATAAAAATCCATATTTTTTCACACAAAGATCCACAATTTACAAAGGTGGCCCTACGAGAATTGTATACAATTTTACAAATCATTACTCTAATAATTTACTTTAGAAGCCAAACTCAAACTTCATTATCCAATTTATCAAGCATGCATCCCCATTGTGCTTGCTTATAAATGCAAAGAGCTATCAAAATAACATATAAAGTTGAAGTGTCCCACGTAACAAAGAAAGATTGGATCAGAAAAAACAAAAGGAAGAAAGAGTAATAAAGAATAGGGGCACATTGGTTTTGGTTGTAGGTGAAACTCAACAACCGATGGAATACACTGCAAAAGAGAGGGACCAGTGGCCAACTAAATAGTCATTATCATATTTATTTTAATTAAATTAGCTAAGAGAGACTGATTCCAAGAGTAAGCTTAATCATTACACACTATATTATGATATGTGGATGCTCTTTGATCTTATCTTAATGGTCGATTCTGACTAAAAGCAGCATGCTTAGGAAGGAGGGAAAAAGAAAGATAGAGAGAGAGAGACATTAAAAAAATACATTATTATTTTTTACGATAATAAATAAACAAAAGCATGCAACATTATTCTTAAAAATAAAAAAATAAAAAACATGGCATTTATACCATGTTATAAAGTCACCTACCCCACTACCAAGACAAATAAAATGAGTATATATATATATATATATAGAGAGAGAGAGAGAGAGAGAGAGAGAGAGAGGGGTATGCTGTCAATTCCCAAATAATATTTTTCACTGTAAATAAAAAACGTTTTCTCTGTAAAATTAAAATAAAGACAATATTTCCCCCCTTCTATACAAAATTAATAAAATAAAATTATTCATGAGCTTATCTTAATTTCTTTTGTAAACAAAAAATTAATATATATATAATATACCAAAACTTATTATTAGCTAATAATTTCATACCAACAAAATAGGCCTTAAGATATTATAATTACTTCAAGTTTTTCCAAAATTTAACTACTAATTTCTCAAATTCTCATAAAAACCAATCTACTTAAATTAATATTTGTTTTGCCAAGAGTATGGCATATAATTTGGTTCTTCAACTTAAAAATTTAGGTTTGAACCCGCCGCCCATTTATAAAAAAAAATTAATATTGTATTTAAGTACAATAAGCTTTTTTTTAAGAGTAATTTTACATACAGTCGTAGAGTATACAAACTCCGCGCAATCGCTTTGGAAAAGAGTGGGGTCCACGATTAAAAAGTTAATTTTTTTTATGTGAGTTCCGTATTAATTCACTTGTTTCAAAAAGACTGCGCGGCGCTTGCACAACCACGACTGTAAATATCATTTCTCTTTTTTTTAATCCCTTGTTAAAATTTCCTAAATCTAAAGGAAAACTATGTTTTTGTTCATAGAAATATACATATAGTGACATCAATAATATTTATAAATTATTTTCACTTCATTAAATAAATAAATATAAACATGAAAAAAAAAAAAAGAGAGACAGAGAACCTGATGGACCGAACAATCAACAAAGACCTCCGCTCTTCCTGTCCGTTCGATCAAAAAGAGAAAGCAAAAGCAAACCCAAAACCGCGCGCAACGCAACGAAACCCGTCAAACCACCAACGACCACGGACGCACCAACGCGTCCCTTCTATGCGTCAGATCTCAGCCGACACTTTCCCCAAAAACCCTCTCTCTCTCTCTCTCACTCTCGTTTTTTTTTTTACACTGTCAACTCCGCAACTCTCTTTTTAAGAAGGTAGTATTACTTTTCCTACTTACCAAACACAGGCAGACACTGTTATAGTACTCTCTTCTATAAGCCTGTGCTGATTCTCTTGCTTTGTTGCGATCTTCTCCTCCTACCCATTTATCTTTGCAAGTCGGTGAGTTCGAAACCTGTTACATATTATTATACATTATTATATAAATGCATGATGTCTCTGGGTTCTCTTAGCTTGTTGCAGCTTTCTGGAAATAGCAAGTTTGTACTCTAGAGTCGTATATCTCCGCTTTCTAGGCCTTGTTCTCGGTTCTGATAACCCATGCGCAGTGAAACCCGGTGGCTTCACTGTCAAAGGTGAGAGACAGCCTTAAAAGCATTCAGATTTGCTGCCTTATTGACTGTAGCTTAGTGGCAAAACCACTGGTCTTGCCTCTTGCTTGTGAGTTTTGCGTTTATTAATTAAATCTGTTGAATGTAATGTTTGATACGGGGTGAATGCCATAATGCGAAGGCTCAAGGTTGTGTGTGCAAAATTTAGTTATAGGAAGTAAAATTGTCGTGCTGCTGATGGTTTGATTCGGAAGAACAGACTGTGGTATGCTCTTGTTTTGGTATTGTTTTGATAGCATTTTTTTTTAGATTTAGGAGAGGAAGGGAAATACATTCAGAATGTTCCATCAGAAAAAAAAAATTTAATGTTAAGATTTTGATTTGTATATACAGGGATAGGCAGTGTCATGGCCTTTTTGTTTGCCTTCAGTTTTTCAGGATGTGGTAACTGACTTATTAGTGGAGTGCATATGGCCGGTAACCATTCTGAGTGGGGTACATGCATGCTTTCTGTTATGCTTCCGAATTTCTTTTCAATTTTTGGTCTGTTGAGATGTAGTTTACGGTGGTAAAGCGTCAATGCTCTTGAGACAGTATGCTTCTTGTGTGCTTAGATGGCATCCCTCTGTGCTTTCCATTTTAATGTTTACTTTACTCTTAAAAAATTTTGAAAAATATCTAATGAATGGAACTATAATTTCAAGAAAGTTTGTTGCCAGAAGATTTTTTAAGATTACTGTATATGACTATGTGATCCAGATTAGTTTCTGATGTGAAACAGCAGTCATGCATTTTTTCTTTCAATGTTCTGTGCAGATTCTTTCTATAAAGTCCTTTCACTATTCAAGCTGGAATGGGTAGCATAATGGACCACAAGACATGGCTTTGGAGGAAGAAATCTTCTGAGAAGACCATCATCTCAGCTGACACGATACACAACTCTTCAAAAGGAAATGAAGAAGAGGTAATTCATTAATGTTTTGCTTGGTCAGTTATTTCTTTGTCAGTTTGAAATCAGTGTTGTTTGGGATTATTTCACATGGTCTAGTGATAGAAGTTTTCACTTTATTAAGGAGGTGAATTTAAGTTATCAGATGATCGACTTTGTGAACTACAATTAAAAAAAAAAATGTATGTACATGTAAGGACGGAAATTTAACATAGATAATAATTTGCTATGCATCGCTTCAAGGCAGGGGACCAAGCAAAGTGAATTTTTTTAGTCATTAGTCTTGATGGAATCAGGTTTTGAATCTACTAGTTCTATCTTTTTCTTATTGGGGGGTCCTGCTAATTAGTATTCCACAAGGGAGGAGGGGCTGGCTGATAAACATCTGAATCAGATTCTTAGAACTGAGAAACTTTTATCTGCAAGCTTTTCCATGAAGCCTTCTGCTTTTAGATTGATTTTGCACATTAGTTGGAGGTTGTCACTGAAAAGCTTGTGTTATATGTTCATAAAAGCGAAATTACCATGACATTTAAATTTTTAATAGAAGGATTTGTTTCCATTGGATGATTTTTAGAACTGAGACACATTGGCATGCTTTGAATCATCCATCTCCTCAAATTAAGGCTCCTTGTTTGGTTAAAATAATTTGTACTTTTGTTAATGAAAGAAAAGATTGTATCTGTGTGGTGTACCTTCCAATGAATACTAGATATGCTTCACGTGTGGTTCCTGGATGTACATGCTTTACCAGAATTTACCTAGTGATTGTCTTTCAGAAGTTGGTGCCTGCCATTACTAGCAAAGAAAACTTAAAAACAAATGATCCCTAGAGGCATTCTCAATTGAGCAGCTTCCTGCTGCCTGTCCTCACTTGCTGAACATTTTCCATATGGATTATTTATTTATTTATCATTTTTGTTTTCGTTTGGGATCTGTTTTATGGACTTAGAGGCATTATTAGTACCTGGACTCTTTTTCTCTTTAGATACAGACACTTCTAACCGAGAAAGCCGAATTGGAGAAAGACCTGAAAATCCTAAATGATAAGCTTTCTTCAGCCCTCTCCGAGTGTGAAGCTAAAGATGAACTTGAGAAGAAGCACGCAAAGACGGCCCAGGAAGCAATTTCAGGTGATAGAATGTTGTAAATGTTGTTTTACCCCCTTTCTAGTTCCCTTGTAATTTGTTGGAAAAGTATGGATTGCACTGTGTACTTCTCTTGTTCAAAAGGTGAAACTTTTTCGTATATGGTTTGCAAAATTACCGATTGCCTTATGATGTGGATGCTGTTAAATTATGTCTTCATTTGACAGCATAGTAATCCCTTTGTTGACTGATTTTTTGAAGACTGGGAGAAGGCAGAAGCAGAAGTAGCATCCCTAAAGCGAGAATTAGATGAAGCTTTGCAACAGAGAGTAGCTGGTGAAGAAAGGTCAGTGCAATTGGACGTGGCACTCAGGGAATGTATGCAACAGCTACGTTTTGTTCGAGAAGAGCAGGAGAAAAGAATTCATGATGCCGTTATGAAGACGTCAAAAGAATTTGAAAAATCTCAGATGGTTTTAGAGGAGAAGTTAGCAGAGACCAGAAAGAGGCTTGCCAAAATAGGCATTGAAAATTCTCACCTTACCAACGCTCTCTTAGCCAAGGAAAAGTCAATTGAAGATGTTAATAAACAGTTGACTCAGAAGGAGGTAGATTTTAGTGCACTAATGACTAGATTACAATCCATGGAGAAAGATAATGCTTCTCTGAAGTATGAGGTTCGAGTCCTCGAGAAGGAGCTTGAGATCCGAAATGAGGAAAGAGAATTTAATCGTCGAACAGCTGATGCATCTCACAAGCAACACCTAGAGAGTGTGAAGAAAATAGCAAAGTTAGAATCGGAGTGTCAGAGGTTGCGTCTCCTAGTCAGGAAGCGACTGCCAGGACCTGCTGCTTTAGCAAAAATGAAAAATGAAGTTGAGATGCTGGGAAGGGATTCAGTTGACATGAGGAGAAGGAAGTTGAATACAACTGCTTTCATGGTTGACTCTGTAGTTGATGACTCTCCTGAGAATCCAACTAAAAGGATTGGTATTCTTGCTGACCAATTATGTGCTATGGAAGAAGAGAATAAGAATCTCAAGGAAACCCTTCATAAAAAAGCCAATGAACTGCAATTCTCGAGGGTAATGTATGCTCGTTCAGCATCTAAATTATCACAAGTGGAATCGCAGCTTGAAGAAGTGTCCAAAGGTCAGAGCATTGTAGAGCCAACAAGGATGACTCTTATGTCACATGATCTCTCTCTGGCATCAATGTCTGACATTGGCAGTGATGATAAGGTTAGCTGTGCTGAATCGTGGGCTTCTGCTTTGATTACAGAACTGGAACACTTTCGAAATGGAAAACAAAAGGGTTCACCATCATCTAAAACTATTGGAACTTCGGACATCAACCTGATGGATGACTTCGTTGAGATGGAAAGATTAGCTTTAGTCTCTGTTGATAAACCATTTGGGAGTTCTCAGGCTTCTTCACTTGAAGCTAATGCAATTTCTCGCCCCTTGGATGAGAGTTCCTCAGAGTTAGCTGGAATGCAGATGGTTCCATTGTCTGACTCTGAATCGGGCTTCAATGTGTCAAACCAGGAAATCAGGTCCAAAGATACATCTATCAGTAAAGTTCCAGGTTGGCTTCAGGATATACTAAAAGTGTTATTGGAGCAAAACCGCATCACGCAGAGAAACCTGGATGAATTACTTGAGGATATCAGAGAAGCTTTGCCATGTATCTATAGTCCAAATTCCATCAGTGTTGTTGATGCAGGGGAAAGATCAAACAATCCTGATGCATTTAATGCCCCAGTCCTAAGTGGCTACATCTCAGAGAAAGCATCAAATAAATCTTCAGCGATGGTTTTATCAGATGTTGACGTCTCGTTGACAGAAAAGAGCAACCCGCAGTTGCAATTGGATCTTAGAAAGTCAATAGGAAAAATAATTGAGCTCATTGAAGGGATCAGTTTGTCATCTCTGGATTATGATAACCCTGATACCTTGGCCAGAAAGGATGGCAATACATTCACATGCAAGAATTCAGAAACAGCTTCTGGGTACATGGTCCGGGTTTTCCAGTGGAAAATTTCTGAACTCGGTGCTGTTTTACAACAATTTGTTCGTATTTGTGATGATCTGTTGAGTGGAAGGGCTAATATAGACAAATTTGCCCAAGAATTAACTATTTCTTTAGAGTGGATTATGAACCATTGCTTTTCCCTACAAGATGTTTCCAACATGAGGGAGGCGATTATGAAGCATTTTGATTGTGATGAATCACGAAGTGAAAGCGAGGCAGAAGTTGGAACAATTGGTCATTTTTCCGAAGCAGGACATGTTCCAAGAGAATATTTATCATATTTGCCCCTCACTGCTGCTTCAAATGGCAATCGTCTTATGAATTTGAAGTCTGCAAAGAAAGACTTGGAAGGAAGGCCTCAGTCAGCTACTGATACCAGTGAATCCTTGATGAGTCAGCTCCATGAATCTGAAAAAACCATTGCAAGCTTGCAAACAGAGCTGGAAACTCTAAAAAAATCAACACGAAGGATTGAGAATCAAATCGAAAGTCACAAGTTGACGAATGAAGATCTTGACAGACAGCTTACAGTGGCCAGAGTGGAACTAAATGAAGCACAACAGAAGTTTTCGTCACTAGAAGTGGAGCTGGATGACAAAAAGAACTGTTGTGAAGAATTAGAGGCCACATGTCTTGAACTGCAGCTCCAGCTTGAAAGGTACTAGTATGTATATATATATACCTTTTTATATTTAGATTTTTTTTTTTATGATTTGACTTCTCTTTTAAAATATTTTTTACTTCTAATTATTTGAATTCCTGAGGTTTCTCTTTTATCTGATGTATGTTTAGCGTTACAAAGAAGGAAAGCCCGAGCAATGACCCCAATCAGGAAGAAAAGCAACTTCGGACTGTAAGTTCTTATTTTCTTACTAGATGTACCTTGATTGTGGGGGAAATACTCCATATTTTTCTTATCTTTTTTACAATCCGGTACATTTAATGACAACTGAAGCTGCCTCACTAGAATGTAGACTTTGGAATTGTATATACATAATCGATGAACATTTACAATGCTATTTTAAGTGGTAAACAATTCTTGTTGCTTGGAGACAATATACTTCAGACTAGAAAAAATTTGTTTTTATAAATAAAAACTAATAAACAGAATACTAGGTTTGCTTTACATGCCTCCCACCCCCAACCCCCTCTCTTCTCTTTTTGAATGTCACAGGAGGATCTGTCATGGGCAAAAAGCGAGGACTTAATGTTGAAAATAGAATAAACAAAAGCAAATGAGAGAAATTTATTGTAATATATTTAATATCACTATTACCAATGTCATCTAATTTATGAACTTTACATTATTTACTTGGTAGTACTGAAGTTGCATTTTTAGCACATTACTGTGGTCTTTAGTATAGTGCTGTTGATCAATCTTGCAGGATTGGGAGATTACTGCTGCTTCAGAGAAGTTGGCAGAGTGCCAGGAGACGATCCTAAACCTTGGAAAGCAGTTGAAGGCATTGGCTGCACCAAAGGAAGCCGCCCTTTTTGACAAGGTCATAGCTAGCCCCATGCCCACCACCCCCACCACAGCTACAACGCCAGCCCCACCCAAGGATAAGATCATGAACCAGCGCACGTCTTTACTTGATAAGATGCTAGCGGAGGATGATGCTGCAGATAAGAATCTTCAATCTCCAAAGACCAAAGAAATAGATAGAAATTTCACAAGAAAAATTAACGGGCCATTCCAGCCTCCAGAAAATATTGTTGTCTTAAATGGGGTTAGATACGAGGATGACAACGCCTCAGCCAGGAGTCTTGCTATTGTGGCTAGCAAAAAACGGGGTGGTGGGAGTTTATGGAGAAAGCTGTTGTGGAGAAAGAAGGGTACCAGCAAGAAAGCGCCTCTCCTGTTTGTCCCATGACAAACGTCTTAATAGTAATAAAGTGATGGCAAGCTTGTTGCTCAGGTTCCTTCTTTTTCACCAATGTTGTTGTTTGGTTTGTTGTGGGGAAAGTGGGAGATAATAAGTCTTGGCATTTACCAGTCATATGAGAGAGAGAGAGAGAGAGAGAGAGAGAGAGAGAGAGAGAGGGGATTTGATATTGTGTTTGTTACTGCTGTATATAGAACTGATGCCCTGACAATTATAGAGGTTACAGCGCAGTGAAGATGCTCCTAATAGGTTAAAACTTTTCACTTGAGCCATGCTTGATAGTTGCGTATTAGGAATTGCAAATGCGCCGTTCTTGGTTTTTCAAAACAGTGATTGACTTTATCTGCTATCTTCCATGCCAGAGAAATAGAAGAATTTTCATGGTAATGTCTATTCCATTTCCCCCTTTCGGCACAAGAATGCATACAACCCTTATGTGAACTCTAAAACCCAATGAAAAAAGGATTCAAAGCCAATAATTTGGTTTGGGTAGATTTCTGCAGCACAGTAGGACGAGCGTACGCAATATTCTCAGCTCTATGTGCATTTTGGTAGGCACAGAATTTTCACAACTCCCATACTGCGAAATGAGAGTCAACTTAAAATTCCTTGAATACAGACATAAACTCGACGTGATCCTTTTATAAAGTCCAAATTTCCATTATTTTTCCTATAGTACCACCATGAACCCATGATGCATATGCCATATCTCAGCGAGCAAAATTCGCCGCCGTATTTCAAACTAGTGGTTAGTCTGCCACCCAAAGCCGCCACCTGATCACCAGTTGAAACTTCAAAAAATAAATAAATAAAAGCTTCTTTCAAATAAAAATGAATTGATAATGATACTCGATAACGAGCCCATGAGTCAAAAACACTTCTAAATGATTCCCTTCTGCGTTCAGTAGCAATAATGACATCCAAAATTTGACCTTATACAGGTATATAAGATTGCTTACAGAAAGTGCTAGAGAGAGAAACGGATAACTCCCTCCTCAATCTCTGTACAGTACAAATTTCGCAACATCAGGGAGTCCTGCCTCTTTATAACATTCAGCAATCCTTTCCACGGAGTCATCCCAATTCCCTTCAATGGAGGATAAATCCAACAAGAAGGCAGCTTCGTCCAATGCAACCTACACATTTGATTTGAAGAAGTAGAACGGATGAAGATGGCATACACTACCGTTTTGATTCTTCTCAGACGGATTTGACACTTGGAGTATCGATAGTATCCAACAGAGAAGGTAACTGAGCTGCAAGTATTAGTACCTGAGCAGGCGCCTTTCCCTTCTTAAGATCAGCTTCCTTTCCCTCTTCTGTCACCTTCTCCCTAATGTACTCAATCTGCTCATCCTCCCATTGTGCTATTTCTGCTACTTCCTGCATGTAGACTAATCTTGCATAGAGTACCAAAAAAGGAGAATATGAAAAGAATAAAATAAGAGAGAGCTTATAAAGTCAATGCGGGAAATATCATGCAAAGGGTCCACACCTGGTATTTACAGCCCAAAGTCCACCATGGCGATTTTAGGGCTCCCCTGGCAGCGTCTTTGGCTTCTAGTTTACGACCAACCCTATAAAATAGCCCAAAATAATTCCTTTGAGGATGAAAGCTAAGCATGTAGTAAAAGTTTAGAACTCCTGAGAGATGCCGGTAAGAGATGATACTAGGAACCTCAGTAAAACCTCTGCATTGAACACAAATGGTCGAGCAAATCCTGGAAAATGCTCCTTCTTGGTATAAAATTCTCCAGTCACCAAAGCTGAAACCTTTCACAAAGCACATATAAGTAATTAACATTTTATGTTTCACTAACCAAATACCACTTAGAAACAGCATCACCAAATCAGTCATCTTACATGGTCACCCTCTTCAAAATGGCGCTTCACTTTACGCTCTAAGACATCTGGAAACAAACCAACCTGAAAGATAAATTGTTTCTAACAATCTATTTGAGATCCATAACAGTGCAAGTACCATATTCAATGGTTGAGTACAACCAGAAATCCTTTTTATACCTTTTTTAAGAGGTAGACATCTAGATTTGAGATCTGAGACTGGGCATAGTCACCCTTTCTGTAAAGTTTCTCCCCAGCATCAGCTGCAGCATGAAATAGCTCGTCGTTGCTTTCTGAAGGGTTGTTGGCATCTTCTTCAACTAATATTCTATGCATAAATCGGTCTACCTGTATCCAGAAAAGAGGCAAAACGAAAAGGCATTTATAGTGGATTCTTTCCATGCTGTAATGCACAAGAATATTCACACGTCACTAACATTCTTGGCTAAAAGCCATACTCCGTGCTTTCTGACTTCCACCACTGGCATCTCCATCCTGTGGGTATCAAATATCAATCAAGCAGAACAAAATTATCCACAAAATTGTTGTGAATTATACATACCCAGGTGGAGCTGTAGGCCATCTCAGCAGTGCAGTTACAGCACCTAATAACAAGGCAATGATATAACGCTTCAGCTCAATATATTTCTGAGGTATATGCAGTGCCAAATACATGCAATGACATAGCTATACCTGAGCTGTTTTTTGTCAGTGGAATGGCAAGGGGGATTAACCCCTGCTTGGCTCCAGGAGACAAAATGGATTCACCTATTAAGATCAATAAATATGCAGAATCACATTTGGATTCCGAGTTATGAGAACGGGGAACAAGAAGTATTCCTAAATATAAAAGTATAGAACTCATGGGGAAAGTGTTGCTCATTGTATGGAACTTGTGCAGTGTATATGCATCTAATCCATATTTTTTGGCTCCCTGGATGCCAAGACTTTTGACAGCGGAAATTCATGATTAGAATATCAAGGAAACATCAGCAAACATAGATGGTGAAAAGTAGAAACTCGAGGAAGGCATAAGACTCTTGCCGCATGTTTGTATGCACACTAAGAAGGAAGACAACACTGGAAGTAGATAAAATCTCAAAAACCCATATAATATCAGGAGTTTTGCTATGTACAAGCAAAGTCATGTACTAATCTACGTACCAATACTGATTCATTCATATTCAAAATTTAAATTAGCACTGTTTTCAATAAAATCTAATTTTTGACCAATCACATTAGATTGATGCACATATTAGTATGCAATTGTGCTTGCAACTAGCTTTTTTTCGTAAATCAGACATTTTCTTTGCAATGACACAATTCATAGAATGTTTCCATCTGACGAGATTGCTGATCAAAGACTACAAAAATCAAGGACCCAAAATGCCCCATTCAATTATAAGCATGAATTTTCATTCTGAGGCAAAGTATTTAATCTCCAAGTTCCGTAACTTAGTACTGTGTTTTCACATGCTAAAAAAATTCTGCAAACATTTTTTCAATCAGTAAAAAGAAAGAATCGCAAGCATAAGTTCTGCGACTACATTTTTCATAGAAAAATCTAAATTCTGTGATGAATAATGCAGGGGAAATAGAAAGCTGGATGGCCTTCAAGTGACAAGAAGCCAAAAGTTAAGTTTATGGGTTCAGACGCAATGGTATTATAGTAGGTACTCACTCTCATTGTAATTAGTTTATTACTCTCTACGAGATTTCATCACGCGTGAAACTGTCTAACACGGCATTGAAGGAAACAACACATTGAAATGATTGAAGTTTTGCTATTTTGGAATTGGACATATACACTGCACAATAATGTAACAAGATGTATAATAACAACACTAAAACCCAATGACGAGAAAAAAAACGTTATCAACCTCTGGAAAATCTAGGAACAACATAACCTTTAACTGAACTATATGAATAATATTCATTTTCAATAAAATTTACCGATTACCAAACAAAAAAGATTAAGAGTTCGAGCAATGGATGATGGCCCACCTCTAGTCTTAAGCATTCTCAGCAATTGACCCAGATGCTCGGGAGGCTGAGCCGCCGCCACATCCTTAATGAAAGTCATGTGGTCTACATTTTCAACAAGGCCAACTATGAAACTCAAGCACTTCCCAAAATCAGAACCACGCGAATAGTACGTTAATTAACTTCAAATCCATTTGCACATTGCATTACATTACGTGCGCAAATAAATTTGATGTTTGATGATTAAGTCTTACCGGGAGCTGGAGATAAAGCAGAGCAACGAAGACGAGTTCTTCCATGGCCGAGAAGCAGAGTGGGCAGAGCGGCGCCACTTGCACCACCGTACACCACTCCGCCACCAAGCTTCATTCTTTCAGCAACCGATTTCTTTTGGTGCTTATCGGTTCGTCTTCCTTTTATCTTCTCTTTCTTTCGGTCTCGGTGGATCCATGAATTGGCATGGGCCCAAGTCAAGGCCCGACAGCGATCTACCATGCTATGCCCGGTTAGCCCAATAGCTATTTTATTTAGATTAACGTTATATATAATTTTAGAGGTGTAAATTTCATATACTTCTTTTTTTTTTTAAATAATTTATTATTAAAACAATTTTTTTTTTAAAATTTCAGATTGATTTATTTTTTTAAAATAAATACGTACACCTTACACACTTTAAAACTATAAATATCATTTCTCTTTTGTTCATGATATATTAAAGCCCATTTTTATTTTGTGAGCACTTCCATTAACAAAGCACGTGAGCAAGTGGTTATTAGGTTTTCGATTACAATTTTTAAAATTTTTTAAATAAAATATAATAAATAATTTAAATTTTTTAAATTTTAAAATAAAAATATTATTTTATTCAACTTTAATATCAATTCATTGTCCAAACCTCCCTCTATCATTTTCCACTCAACCTCATCTAACACCTACTAATTAATTACGTGCAATATTAATTGGTCAGTTGAGTTGATACCTGTTTACCTGCCGGCCTTCATGCTACGTTATTCAAAAGTTTGCAACACATAGCTCTCAATAATTAACAATTTTGCTTATTTTGTAAGTTTTTTTCCAAAGAAATTGAGAATACGAGGACTCGATTTTCAATCTTCTCTCGTGAAAGAGAATGATATTTATAAAAAAAACATTTTTGCGATTTTGTGGTTAATGTAGTACCATCCACAGTTGCGTACAAAAACCGTTACGACAACATTAATTATATTTTATTTAATACATAAAGTAAGTTAGAAAATTAAGATAAAATTGAAAGTTAAATAAAATATTTTTTTTTAATTTTTTTTTTACTTTTTCAAATTTTTAATAATTATAAATTTTCAAAATAAAAACTAATTCAATTTTTTCAAATTCAAAAATAAAAGTATTAAAAAATTATTCTTTCACTTTTTAAAATTTAATAAATATTTAATTCAAATTATCTCATTATTATTAATAATAAGTTCGTTTATTACTATTCACAAAATTTTTATTTCATTTTATTTTCAAGCTTCTAGCTATAAAATTCGGACAAAAACTCTACGGATCTACTACTCGTGTGGTATTTAATTAAACAAATTAAAAGCCTACCCCCATTCACTTGGATTCTACTCATCCTATGACCGACTGACTATAATGGGCTTTCCACGAAAAGTACTACTAACGCATCTGATGGTATATATGTTGACATGCATGATGACATGCACCTATACACCTTTCTTCTACCGACTTTAATTTTAAGTTTTCAGCCTTTTGCAGCTCAAAAATGACAACTAACACATCTATAATGAGTAATGCTAGGTTTAAATTTTAAACAGATAAGTCTTATGTATACAGAACATTTGTAAAAAGATGAATCATAGTTTTAAAAAAAAGAATTTTGCTATATACAAGTAAATCTGTGTACCAATCTGTATATTAATGCTATTGTATTCATATTCAAAATTCAAATTGGCACCATTTTTATTAAAGTATGACTTTCTGACCAATCACATTAGATGAGTGTTACTTACAATCAAATTTTTTTTAAAAAAAAAGTCTTTTACACTTTTCATGGTAGGATCCACTCTTTTTAACAAAGAGATTGCACGAAACTTATCTATTTAAAATTTATACAAATCATTACTCATATTAAAAATAGTATTATATACAAACCTAGCTACCACATTCGTAATTAATTTGATATATACCTTTGACCATACTCCTTCGTTTGCTGATCTAGTTAGCTTCATCACAACTTTAATTTATTAGCAAATAATTTGCCTATAAATATCATGAAAAATGGAGGTTACATAGCACACTTACGCACTTAATTCCTTTAGCAGAATGCAGAAAAACATGGTTCGCTTACTTTCTACCGATACCATCCGATCCACGAGTAACTCAATTCAAAGGATGGAGTTAACTCCATGGGATCTCAATTTCCTCTTGCAGGAGCATATGCAAGGTGGCCTCCTCTTCCTTCTCAAACCTCAACCTTTACAAGAACAAGCTCATCATCTACCCAAAAACGATGTGATTGGTCACCTAAAAGCCTCCCTCTCCCGCACACTGGACATTTTCTATCCCCTTGCCGGCCGCCTCGTCATGGTCGAAAACGACGATAAGACCGCCAGTTTCTTCGTGGATTGCAATAATCTTGGAGTCCAGTTCGTCCATGCAATTGCAGATGGTTTCACTGTAGCCGATATTCTTGACCCCATTTACGTTCCACAAATTGTGGAATCCTTCTTTCTTATGAATCGTGTTCTCAACTACGAAGGCACTAATTCCAAGCCATTGCTCTCTGTTCAAGTAACCGTCCTTGTCGACGGCTTCTTCATCGGTTGTTCACTAAATCATGCGGTTGCCGATGGCGCTTCATTCTGGCATTTCTTCAATACTTGGTCTGAAATCTCCCGGGGTTCCTATGACGTTAAATCGACACCGCTCCCAATATTCGAACGTAGTTTTTTTGAAGGTATCATCGACTTCCCCATCCACATACCAAACCCTTACAAAGAAAATGTTGAGAGGGTCGTTCATCCACCGCTGCAACAGAGGTATTTCCATTTTCCAAAAGAAAAGATAGCAGAACTTAAAGCAAGGGCCAACGCTGAAATGAACACTAACAAGATCACATCTTTGCAAGCACTATTGGGTTATTTTTGGCTATCCATAACTCGTAGTCGTCGTCTGAATGATGATCAAGAGGTTCAGTACCTGATTGCTGTGGGGGCGAGGCAAAGAATGCACCCGCCATTGCCGAATCAGTACTTCGGGAATGCGGCCCAAGCGGTGATGGTCACAAGCACAGCAGGAGATCTAATACAGCACGGACGTGGTTGGGCAGCTTGGCATATAAATAATTTGCTTGCTTCAAAAATTGCAGACGAACAGAGGAAGTTCTTGGTTGATTGGTCGAAAAACCCTAGGATGGTAAAGTTTAGTGGCATGAGAAGTACTAAACTGCTCACCGGAAACTCCCCACGATTCAATGTGTACGGTAATGATTTTGGTTGGGGAAGGCCGATCGCAGTGCGAAACGGTGTTTCGCTAAAGTTCGAAGGGAATTTAACGGTTTTCCCTGGGAAGGAAGAGGGTAGCATTGATTTCGAAGCTTGCCTTTTGCCGGAGACGTTGGATGCGATGGCGAAGGATGCAGAGTTTATGCAGGCCATCACCTCATGAAATTCTCGATACAGATGGAACAAACATGGTGGAATATTAACTAGCTTTGAGTCGAAAAATAAATATCGGTGAAATCAAAGAAAATAAAAGAAAGAAATAATATTTGCAGTTGAAGTATCCAATCCTCGTATAATTGTTTTTAGAAAAAGTGAGTAAATAATGAATTTATTTGAAAAAAAAATTAATTTTTTAATAGCCAACCTCACTTTTTTTTTTTCATAAAACGATTACTTGACGTTTATGCATTTAATGATTACATGTAGCATTACTTGAATCCATTCGATTTCATTAGAAGGTGCCAGTTTTTTTTTTTTTTATAATTTGAGATTGGAATATATAAATACATGTGTTATTGTTTGCATTCAGATCAATTTTTTTTTCCAGGCAATTAGTTCAATGGCCTGTATAAGTGTGATGCTCTCTTTTTATAATAGCGTTGTAATATTGTTAAAATAAAAAAATAAAATAAAATAATAATAATAATTTGTGATTGAATAACAAAGTTTAATAATATGATATCCTTTTATAAGAAAACTATTGATATTCTGTTGACAGCTACCATTTTTTTTTAAATGAAATGGTGAATTCATTCACCATGCCAAAGTTATAAAAGTGACTTATCAATACAGAAAAATCCAGATTATTAAATAATTTACGCATCTGCTTTGAAGTATCCCTGCACACAAAGTGGGGTGGTAAACATTGTCTTAACTTTTAAAACTCTCCGAAAAAAGAGAGAGTGCACTCTGTATAAACAGAGTGACAAGGTCCCTCCATCCTCCTAAAGATGCGGAGTATGGGACAATCATGCTATGGACACTAAGTCCAATAGTCTATTACTACAATATTACTAATAAAACTACATAACACTACACTACAACACAATAATAAAACAATTGAAAACACAAGCACCGGCAAGAGCCCGATGGCACACCCACCACAGGCATCGGCATCACGAGTATTCAGCTCGCGTACGGACTACAACAACCAAAGTTTGGTCGTACATCCATAGGCCGTAACATCGTCTGCCACTCTCGACTAGCACTAGCCCCAAATTGTGATCGATCAAACAACTCATCACCCCGCTCGGTTAAAACAAGGATAAAGAATAAAACCAAAAACATATTCAGAACGGAGGGACGAAACATAGAGGCAGTGGTGCGTGCATAGCAAAACCACTCTTGGAGGAGAGCCGACGGTCAGTCTATGATATCCCGGAGTCTGAGGTCTCAAAAAAGCCAAGTTTTGAGTCGACAGGTGGCTCCCCGGTGGTGCGTGGCAGCCACACTTTGGTGCGATCCGAGATTTCGTCACACGCGTGCAAGCTACGCTCCACTCCATTTGGCACTGCGTTTCGTGGTCTTGAAGATCGGCGGCTGGCCAACATCCTGGTGGGGCGCGTGTTGGCGTTCGGCGACTGGAAAGACCCAGCCGGCACTTCGCCCTTATTTGCTTGAAATACAAAACTAAAACAAAAATAAAAAAACACGAAGTGTAGAAAATGAAAAGAGAATGGGAAGAGAATGGAAGAGAGGGGGGAGGGTGAAGCTTCCACTGTGACGCCCTCAAATTTCGCTTGGGATTGAACGGACATCTAAAGCGTCGGGACATGCAACACATGGTTACCTGCCCCCATTCATGACATATAAGATACAATCTTCTTAACATGCATCTAGCATTATGCAATATTCACAGCGGATAATTTTTTTTTCTTGAGCAATACTATGCACCAAAACTTATAATATCTCAAATAGTTAAATCGTAATCCAAGTATACTTAACAAAATAAACATCCACGATTTCAGTACGAGTCTTAGGAGACTGTAACCTCAAAAACATGGGAGACCAGACTCTATATTTACATTACCAAAATACACTATTGAGGAAGTTTATCGAGTAACTCATGTAACTCGACTAACGAGGCCAGAATATTGTCCAAAAACTAACTATGGAAGCTGTAAGCTCCGCGTCGTGTCTGCGGCGTTTAGTCAACCTCCTTCAGTCTACCAATGTCTGCTCCCTGCTCTGATCCTGACACATCGCCTACCATTCGGGGGGAATGGTAATTGGGATTACCACGGTGAGATTTGATTACAAATCTCAATAAGTTAACAGGAAACTCCCACACAAGTTAAAGATGCATGCATGGCAGTAAAAACATAAATACATAAATAAAGTCGTAAATAAGTATAGTATAACTTGACATATAGCATGACATAACCTGAACTTAAACGTGAACTGAACTTGACTTAACATTACATGAACTTGAGCTTAAAACATAACATGGGCTAGCCACACAACATGAACGTGAAACTTGGAACATAACATGGACTTGAAATATAGCATGAACGTGAACATGCATAACATAAATATGAACTTGAACTTAACATAAACCTGAGCATAACATGACATAAATGTGAACTTGAGACATAATGTGAACATGAACATAACATGACAGAAACATGAACTTGAAACATAACATGAACATGAACATGAACATGAACATAACATAACATGAACGTGAGCTTGAACATATCATAAACATGAACATAACATAACATGAACGTGAGCTTGAACATATCATAAACATGAACATAACATGATATGAACATGAACTTGAAACTTAACGTGAACATGAACATAACTTGTACGTGAGCATAACATAACATAACATGAACTTGATCTGAAACTTGTCTTAACGTGGACTTGATCTGAAACTTGTTCTTATCTTATGGGGTTACCATGATTGCTTATTCTTAACTTCTTGACATAAACGTGGACACTTGTTCAATTGACTTAATTAATAATGTGATCATATGGGTGCTACACGGGTCCCCTAGAGCCGTGTATCCCTGCTGATTACCGCATCACAATACATGTATCTACACCAGCTGTGAATGCGTTAACACGTATTCCACAGTTGTTGTGGCCCCACATATTCTACGTGTCACAATTCTTGTGTCTCACGTAGTGTATGCTTGATCGGTGCAAAACTGCAAGTGCACAGTATCGTAGTTTTATAATAAAGTGGTAAAAAGAGTATCGTCCTCAGGGATTGGTATCTTACTTATGCCAAATATCAAAATTATACTAATCTCGATTTTATCTAGAGGAATCACTAAATACCAAAATTATACTAATCTCGATAGTCAATTGGAAATTATTCTTGTTCATCAATTCACACAAGAATATGCAAATTAAATAATCAAGAACACATTAAGACCAATGATTTAATTACTACATAGGTTCATACAAGTCTTTCAATCTCTATACTTACCTATGCTGAAATATTCAAGATCTACGCTATGATTCACTCTTTCGATAGCAAATCACAAGATTAAAAATCATCTCATCAATGACCAGTTAATTAGAAGCAATAAATTCAGAATAATTCAGATAAACAAAGAGAGAATTGCCTTAAATTAGCATAGACAATCAAGCATAGTTCGGAACTAGGTTACATCATTTTCCTAGAATAAAGAAATTTAGCTCATACTAGAAATTGAATTCAACATAAACGAATTCATCATAATTGTTCTGAGAAAATTGGAAGAAAATAAACGCTGAAAATACTCCTTGCAGCCGCAACACGTCGTCAAAAACTCAAGGAATTGATTCAAGGCTTTTCTCCCGTCTGTACTTGTGTATGATTCCAACGTACGTGCAATATGTGGAATCCCCTCTCCAAACGGATGATTTAAATCCTTCTAGATGTGTTTTTCAGTCCCAAAAGGTGTTCTCTAGCCAAAAGGTACGGCCATAAAGTGAAAAATCACTTTTATAAGGTGTGACGGAGGAAAACCCTAGATCTGTCAAAATACGATATTCGCTCGAGCGGAGTGTCGAGCGAACATCGAGCGGTCGACTCTGCCTAACTTCACTCGAGCGACTTGTCGAGCGAACCTCGAGCGTTCAACTCTGCCTGATTTCGCTCGAGCGGCCAGAAGCCTCCGCTCGAGCAAACTTGTTTTCCCGCATCCAGCTCGAGCTCACTGTCAAGCGGCAGTCGAGTGTTTGAATCTGCCTGAGTTCGCTCGAGCGGCCAAAAGCCTCCGCTCGAGCGAAGTTGTAAAATCTGCAATACGAAATATTTCAAGTCATCAAATACCCCCAAACTTAAAACTTTGTTTGTCCTCAAACAAAAAGAAAAGCAAATGATAATTTAGGCCATATCAACTCGACCCCAAAAAGAAGTATCATCACTCACCAAGCTTTTATGAATTTAGATTTCATCACTAGTATCTTACTTTTTTAACAACAAAGATAGCAAGAAAATCAATCAAAAATTTTGCAATTTGTCAAGCAAGAGTTAGGCGTTTACTTCAACCTAAAGCTAAGACCTTGAGTGTGTGTGTGAGATAGTCAATTAATCCTCAAACCACCTGCAAACTCAGATAAAAGTAGAACAACCAAAATCAGAAGAATTCTCTTAAAACTTAACCCCATAAGTCCAATTTTCAAAAATCCTCTCCACTAATGTAGTCAACACCAAAATCAGAGATCAAAAGGTCTTTAATAAGCTTGTAATGATAAGCCACAAGGTGAGGGTTAATAAAGAACTGAATATGGATAATCAAAGCAAACTGGGAAAATACTTTGTGAAAAGAACACTAAAAGAGATTTCCACATTATTCAAATCACAGCTCTTTCTTTAGCAATATGCTCATACTTGTGGCATTATTATTGCTGTAATCACTGATACAATACCAACCATTCCCTTAACAAAATCTGAAGTAATTCACATTCCGTATAGTGACTTCTTTTTTCTTTTCTTTTCTTCTCTTTTTTTTTTCTTTTGTTTTTGTTTTTTTTTTCTTCTTCTTCTTCTTCTTCTTCTTTGATCAAACAGAGCAAACATAATACGGATCATTCTCTTTCACTAATTTTCTCTTTTAAATGAAATTTTCCACCAAAGTATTTTCTCAAACTATTAAAGGTAGTTTCATTGTTTTTCAGGCTTAGAGCGGGCATGGTTTATGTAGTTCAATGAATAAATAAAGGCTTATGTAACATAAGGCTCAAGGGGGTTAACTATTGAAGCACACCATGTAATGATGGCATGATATTTAGGACGGCTGGGAAAGCTTTTTGGTTGCCAAAGAAATGCCTAGATCATTTCTCTAATATTTGGTCTCAACTAGGATTTCGCCTCAAGGACCCATCAACGGATTCTAGAGCAAAGCAAAATCGAACTTCCCTCTTTCAATTAATTCAACATCTTCTCTTCATAAGCAAAATGGAATCAAAGAAAAACGACTATGTGCTCAATTGTGTTCAAGGTCAAAGATTTAAACCAAAGTACCCACAAAACTTCACTTGACATAAAAGAAATTTTTGAAAATTTTTCTCAAAACCATCTTCAATCACAAATTTCAGAGTCATAGAGAATTCAATCTTACTCCAATGCATGCTTGGTAAGAGAATCAAACAACCCATCAACAACCCAAAACTTAGAAAACAATAGGATCAAATGACTATAGGAATTCACACCCCCAAACTTAAACTAAACAATGTCCTCATTGTAATGCAAAAGTAAAAAGGATTGAAGAAATAACTTCCCTGGTTTCATGATGAATCTTCCATAGCTTAGAAATTTTTCAGCTCTTTATTCATGCTAAAACAAAAACCTGCATCAAAAACCAAATTATTAAAACTACATAAATAAAGATAATAAAATAAATGAAAGAATGAAGGATAGATCTATGGGTTGCCTCCCATAAGCGCTTGTTTTAAAGTCTACAGCCAGACTTTCCAATCCTCATCAATTAGGATCTCCAAGAGGAATCAATGCATAGTTCCTCTCCACTTGTTCTCCATAGTAGTGCTTCAATCTTTGACCATTAACTCGGAAAATATTCCCTGTCTTGTCCTTCAAGTCTACTGCTCCAAAAGAGAAAGCTTCATGAATTGTATAAGGACCTGTCCATCTTGACTTTAACTTTCCCGGGAAGAGTTTGAGTCGTGAATTGAATAGTAAAACTTGCTGCCCTGGTGCAAACTCTCGCCTAAGAATCTGTTTGTCATGCCACTTCTTCGTCTTCTCTTTATAGATCTTTGCATTTTCATATGAATCATTCCGGAACTCTTCCATCTCATTCAATTGAAGAAGTCTCTTTTCACCTGCTGCCTTCAAATCAAAGTTAAACTTTTTCACAGCCCAATAAGCTCTATGCTCCAACTCTACAGGAAGATGACATGCCTTTCCAAACACTAATCGGTATGGAGACATCCCGATAGGTGTTTTAAAGGCTGTCCGGTATGCTCACAAAGCATCATCAAGCTTCTTCGCCCAATCCTTTCTATTGATTTTGACCGTCTTCTCAAGGATGTTCTTGATCTCTCTATTTGAAATTTCAGCTTGGCCATTAGTTTGAGGATGGTAAGCAAGTGCTATCTTGTGCTTCACACCATATTTAGAAAGGAGATTCTCAAACAACTTGTTGCAAAAGTGAGTCCCTTCATCACTAATAATAGCTCGTGGAGTGCCAAATCTTGTGAATATGTTCTTGTGCAGAAATTTGAGCACTACTTTTGCATCATTTGTTGTTGTAGCAATCGCTTCCACCCATTTTGACACGTAATCAACTGCTAACAAGATATAAGCAAAGCCAAAAGAAGGAGGAAAATGGCCCATAAAATCTATTCCCCAGACATCAAACAACTCAACTTCTAAGATACCTTTTAGTGGTAACTCATGACGCCTTGAAATATTTCCCATACGTTGGCACCGGTCACAAGTTTTTACCAAAGTGTAACTATCACGAAAAATAGAAGGCCAAAAGAACCCACTTTGAAGTATCTTAGCTGCTGTACAGGTAGCTCTAAAGTGTCCTCCATATGATGATGAATGGCAATGATGGAGGATGTCTTGCATCTCTTCTTCTGGCACACATCTTCTAATGATTTGATCAGGGCATCTCTTGAACAACAAAGGCTCATCCCAAAGATAATAATTCACATCATGCAAAAACTTCTTACGTTGATGGTAAGTAAGATCAGGTGGTAAAACTTTACAAGCTAAGTAGTTAACAATATCAGCATACCACGGAAGTTTGATCTCACATACAAACAACTG